>VMDO01002882.1:0-75710 GCA_007922755.1 Pedetes capensis | reverse complement strand
ATTTACAAACCAGATCTTTAAAAGCCGTTTTCCCAGTTTGGGGGGTTCTGCCAATTTCCTCCCAATTTCTCCCTACATGGCCATAGGCCCAGGGCTGGAGAGGAGGTCTGATTTCACCCAGGAAATTGGTCAAGTCAGATTGCAGGAGGTCAGAAAGGCTTCCTCAAAACCCATGCAAAGGGAGGCCAAGCTGGGGTGTGGCACCCACAGAGAGAAGACCCAGGAGATAACAGTAGGGGATGTGCGAACCAAGGAAGGGATAGAGGGCAGCTCCTTGTGGTGCTTTGAGACTTGGCCTCAAAATTCAAAAGCAGTCCATCCCTTGAAGGGCACCGGGGCTTCAGGAAGCTCCTAACACGGAAGCATATAGAACCAAGGTCAGCCGTCAGCCCATGGTCCGCTCCCTGGGAGCTTACCTGTGAGCTGCAATCTTTCCTCAGCTGCAGGTTCTTTTCAAAGGGTCTTCCAGTGCAGGGCAATGCATTTTGGGGGCATCTTTGGGGTTGTTGTTGTTATTAGGTGCTGTGGAGTCGTTATCCAACTCATAGTGACCCTACTTACAACAGGCAAAACACTATTATCAGTGCTTCTCTGCTGTTCATAGGGTTTTCAGTGGCTGATTGATTTTTGGGAATGGGTTGCCAGGTCCGTCTCCCAAGCCTACAACACCTGGTATTCCCAGGCGGTGTCACATCCAAGGACTAACCAGGCCCGACCCTGCTTAGTTTCCCAGATCTGACAGGATCGGATGCCACAGGGCTACGGCTGCAGGCAAAGGATCTTTAGGAAGACTCAAACTCGGTTATATTTTTATTTCCCTCCCTCCCTTCCTTCCTCCCTTTTTTTCAGGACTGGGGGTTGAGACCAGAGCCTTGTGCCCACTAGGCAAGCGCCATACCACTGAGCTGTACCCCCAAGTCTCATTTCCTAAATTTTTGCTTATTTATTTATTTTTATTCTTATTTTTTTATTCTTATTTTTTATTTATTTATTTTTTTGCGGTACTGGGGGTTGAACCCAGAGCCTCGTGCCTGGATGCTTTGCAAGTGCTGGATCACTGAGCTGCACCCCCAGACCTTTTTTTTTTTTTTTTTTTTTTTGAGACAGGGTCTTGCTAAATTATGCAGACTGCCTCTGGTCTCGAACTTGTGATCTTCCCGCCTCTGCCTCCAGAGCTGCTGGGATTACAGGCGTGCTCCACCACGCCCGGCAATTTTTGCTTTATTTTTTGAGAAAAGGTCTTGCTAAATTCAACAGTCTGCTGTGACTGTCCTCCCTCAGCCTCCCGAGTCTCTGGGATGACAGTTGTAGGTCACTGCTCCTGGCCTTGGTTATATTTCAAATAACTCAAAACCCACACACTGTAGTTTCCACAGGCCCCAACCCTCTGCCTCCTCTTACCAGGCCACTGAGCAAGAACTGGATTCAGCCCCAGGTTGAAGAGGAGGCAGCTGAGGCTCTGAGGCCCTAGGTCACAGCTGGCAAGGATGGAGCTGGGATTAGGGCTGCAATGCCCCTTCCACTGGGGGACAAGCCCTTTGTTCCCCACCCTTGGAGGTCATGACCCTCCTCTAGCACACCCCCATGCCTAGGCTCCTGGCTGCTTCCAGAAGAAGAGCCTGAGGGTCAGAGGGAAGCCACCTCCCCAGGGTCACACAGCAGATCAAGGGCAATGGCAATGTTTGGACCCAGGTTCGTGTGACCTTTAGGTTCATCCACCTTGAAACAAGGACTTTGGGCCCAGGGCGTCTCCCCCTTCACCTGGCATCGGCCAGAAGGCCTGTGTCTCATCTGCTCCAGCCCGGGTGGGGGGCACAGAGCCCAGTAGAAGCACCCAGGGTAACAAGGACGTGGCAGCGGGGCAGGGACGTCATTCCAGTATTGATCTAAGTCCAGTGAAATTCAATTTCCTGCAGGAAAAAGCTGAAGGTGCTTCCTTGCACAGGCCACCTTCAGGGCGTGTGGCCTGGACAGTTACCCGGGCTCTGCGTGGGTTTAACACTCCATTGTCGCTATCTCTACATGGCTAATGCTTTTCAACCAGGGGCTCCGAGGTTCCCATCCACCTGGGGCCCTCAGGTGGCAGGTGGTCCTGCCCTCCGCTTCCAAGTCCTACCCCAGGTGGAACATTCCAGTTGCCCCCATCTCTGGCCCCCATTGGCCACCTTGAAGTCTAGTGACTGGGGTCGGGCAGCTCCTAAACTGGGCAGATCTGTAGCCCCTGGCTGGGCTGTGGCAGGGGAGCTAAGCAATGGCTGGAGCCTTTGAGACTTGGGTCTGCAGGACGGGGTGCCCCAGAGGGATGGTCCCCAGGCTTAGGTGCACCGCCCACACCTCCCACTGTGCAGAATTGGCCTCTCCCCTCCCAACAGGTGCTCCTGGCCCCTTCGCTCCTCCAGACCCACTGGCTTTACACTTCCCCCTCAGCTGCCATCTTGCCTTGGCTGGTGTGGGATGGGGCCGGGCTGCACACCATCTTTTCTCACCAAAGGAGGAACAACTGGTTTTCACCACCCCGCCGACCGTCGGACCCATCCCCAGGTCTTCCAGAAACAGCTCTCTGAGTTTCTCTGAGGACCTGCCGCTGGAATCCCCAAGTCCAAGTCCACAGGTGGAGATGAGGCTTAGCCCAGCCCTCGCTGACTTCATCCCCAGGCCTCCCAGATCAGCTGAGGAAGTAGAACAGGATCCAGCGATCCAGCGGGGTTGGATCTGAGTTGGTGCTACAGAACCACCCGGCAGGTGGGAGGAGGGAAGCCCTCAGCAGGGGGCGCCTGCCAGAGGCAGGGCCCGCAATGGTGTAAATCAGTCCTGCAGACAGCAGTGGCCACCCTGATCTCTGCATGCAAAGCTGTTAACCCTCCAGCATCTCCCTGATGTAGAAATTGTTTTCCTTAAGCCAACGGAGTCAGGTTTTCTGTCCCACATAACAAGTGCCCTTGGCAATGTTGCACACTTTGCTCCCAAACCCAGCGCTCAGGGCAGGCAATGGAATGGACCACAACTCTTGTTACTTTTCTTTCTAAGGCAGTGTGGCCGCAAGGGCCACCAGTGAGGGCCCTCACCTTCCTTCGCAGCGCAGAAGGCCCCAGGATGCTGCCCTGGCCCGCTGCAGGCGCCTGCGTTGCCGTCCCTGGAGGGGAGCCAAGACCACGTGAGGGGCATCAGTCCGCTCTGGAGTCCAGATCTTCCGGGGAAGAGGAGCCCGGGGGTGGGGCCTGGCCTAAGGGAGATCTGAAGAGGGTCTGCACCTTCCTGAGGCGGGGGTCAAATGTCAGTGGGCCCCACGGAAGTCCGTGTGGTTCCCAGAAGCCAGGAGCAGCTGCCCCTCCAGAAGCTCTGGCGCTCCATTGCTGCACTCGCTCATGGGAGGCGGTGCTGGCGGCTGCGCATGCGTGAGCTTCACCTCTCTCAGCAGCCCATGTCACCTACACATTACAAATGGGGAAACTAAGGCCCAGGAAGTACATGGGTACTGTGCGTGAGCCAGGATAGAAAGAGAGCGGACTCTGGGGGACATGGAAAGGGAAAGAGCCTCACCCCAGAACCTGCTTTGAGTCTTGCCAGCTGAGAGTCGAGAACTTTGACATAACTTCCCCAGACTGCTCTGAGCACCACCTGCCTAGAGGCATTATTCTAACCTCTTCCATCTGGGTGGGTCTTGGGACTCGCCTGGCCAGCTGAGCTGCTGGAATTGGTGGAGGGCCCAAGCCCAGACCTCCTAGGAGCCTCACACTCTCCCTCTCTGACACCCTGTCTCCATCAGAACAAGTCCACAGAGAATGAGAGACAGGGGACCCAGCTGTCCCTGGCACCATCAGTAAGGGTCAGCAACAGCCTGTCACCCACCCAGGCGTTGGCCACAGATGCACGAGGGACCCTGTCCAGGGTATAAGAGCCTTTCAGCTGATGGCTCCGGCTCTGTGGGCGACTTGAAGAACCGAGCGCGTTAAGCAACAAGTTTTGAAACAGCCTGTTAGGTGGCCCCCACTGTAACGCTGCTGCAGGCTGCCCTGGACCCACCCCAGAGCACTGGCTCCACGCTGGGACCAACGTCCAGCGCCCAGGCTGCGGGCAACACTCTGGTCTCTCCCACGGCTTCAATCCGCGTCTTCTGGGGAACATCCTACCCCCTGCTGACTGCCCCAGACCCCTGCCTGCGGCCAGCTCTTCCATCGCTTCCCCTTCTGAGGGTCCGGTGGGGACAGCGCACTGGCTGCTGCAGCGTCACATACACTGACCCTCCATGTCGGTCAGCCTCATCGCAGCTCACGTGCAAAGTCCATCCAGAATGCTGGCCAAAACCGATGCTTCTACACACACATTGGCAGCCCAGATGGAACCCAGCTGTGATGTTTAAAAATAGCCCCTGCAGGCTGCCAAAGATGCCAGTCCCAGGCCAGAGAGGCAGCCACTCCGGGGTGGGCCGCCACGGTCCTGGAAGAGTAGCCAGGCCCCAGCGACTTAGGACCAGGGCAGAACCGAGCCCAAAGGCTGGAGCACAGGCCCCCTGAGAAGCTCAGAGGGAGCCAGGCCTCGGCGGCAAAGAAGGGGTACAAGAGGTCTGAGGAAGTCCCTGACCCCTCCCCAGTTCCCTCCCTCCCCTTCCTTCTTTTTCTCTCTTGTTTTGTTACCTCTGCAATTAAAAGATCAGGGAGCCCTCCCCAAGAATTGCCCTTGTGAACTGTGTGTAGCACATAAGCCACTTCCCCCTGGAGCCTCAGTTTCCCCATCTGTCAAAATGTCAGCCCCAAGGGTCCAAAGACTATAAAGTGAAGGGCTGAGCAGAGGGGCAGGCAAGCCAGCGGGTGCCTGCACCTGTCCTTTCTTCTTTGGGAAAGATTGCAAGGAGGACGTGCCCCTCTCCTCCCCAGCCCTTGCTCCTCCGTCTGCTGAGCTGAGGACAGATAGCAGACCCCAGCAGAGTCTTGTTGCCCAGTCCCACCACATACACCCTGTGGCCCTT
Organism: Pedetes capensis; assembly: GCA_007922755.1. Lineage (NCBI taxonomy): Eukaryota > Metazoa > Chordata > Mammalia > Rodentia > Pedetidae > Pedetes > Pedetes capensis. Next base: position 70,744 of record VMDO01002882.1, on the reverse strand, counting down.
TCCACATTGCGCCTGGCTCACCAAGGGAGCCTAGCAGTCCATCTGCACCCCAGTCCCACAGTAGCCCCGTAGAAAGGGTTTGGCTAATGACTGAGTCTCAGCACCTAATGGTGCATGGCACATAGCAGATGCTCCGCAAATGTTTGTTGAGTGGCCAAAGGAACCAGTGGTAATTATTCCCATTTTACAGATAGGAAATTGAGGCCCCACAGTTGGCCAGCAGGGATCGAGGTTCAACTCTCAGAGGTAGAGGATATCCAAGCTTAGAGGTGAAAGATCCCACCCAAGGCCCCAGAGGCAGGACTTGAAGCCAGTTTCTCTGGCCAGTAGCACCCCATATTCCCATCTCTTTTAACCAGCTTCAGCAGTCAACATTCATACAGGCCAAAGGCTGTCACACGCTGTGTGGCTGTAGGGAACTCACATAACCTCTCTGAGCCTGGTTTCAGTATGAGTGAAACAAAAACTGACCTCAGTGCCCTCTAGCAACATGTGCCCTGGCTCATTTTCCCTGTTCTTAACATCCAGCACCAACTCTGGCTTGAGGTCCTCACCAAATAAATCTGTTGATTCATTAACTGGAAGGACGGGTTTGCTTCAGAGCACAGGTGTCCAGTTGGACGCTCTGGGGCTGGCCATGTCTGGGGATTCGGTGTCTGTGAAACCATGAAGAGCAGAAGATGCATCAGCCACGCAGCTTCTGCAGGAAGCCTGAAGCCCACTGCCAGTGCTCCGCACACCCTCACAGAGATCTCTGTCCTCGTTCAAAACTAGCTGCTGCCTGTGAGTCGCCAGCCCCCTGTCCTATGCACCTCAGAAGGCTGATGGCTGTGTTGGCTGCTGTCCCAGCCTCTTGAGGTTTCAAACAGATACCTGCTCCTGGGGCTGGTGGCACTGAGGGCAGGGGGCTGCTGGTCAAGCTCCAAAGGAAGGTCATGCGTCCTCTATACTCGCAGCCCTTCAGGCTCTGAGAGACCCTGAGAATGGCCCAAGCCCTGTCCCTTCTGTGTGAGGCATCCAGTCGCGTCTGAGCTGAATCCCCGGGTCCCCACAGAGCAGAGGAAGGCAGGAAAGTGGGGTGCCTGGCGGTGTCAGCCCTGGAGGCAGTGGAAGGAGGGGGCCACCACCCCACTCCTCCGGACCCCCAGGGCTCACCGCGGTGCCCAAGCTGGCTGGCTGGCTATGCATGGGGCATCCTGGTCATGGACGGCCTCACCCACGGTGTCCTGTGGTGCCAGCCAGCCAAGCTGGAAACCAGAGATGCCCCAAATCCCTGGCCTGGGTGCCTGAGGACAGACTGCGCTCCACGGACGCCGGGTAGCCAAGAGCTGGGTTTTATTAGGGGCTGTGTGTCCTGGCTCGCGGTGCCTGGCTGCCTCCTCAGTGGTGCATCGGAGTCCCTGCTCTGGGCACCTACAGGCCCTTCCTGACTGTGCTGGAGGCCCCCAAGGATCCAGGCTGGCCCCTCCCCTCAGAGGCCAAGGCCAGGGCTGCAGCGTCAAGGGGCTGGGCCAGAGCCCCTCAGGAGCCCCTCTTGGCTTGATGGCCTGCCATTGACACCTTGAAAGTCGTAATCCTTCTTGAACCAGGGATCCACTGTTTCATTTTGCACTGGGCCTGGAGTTGTGACGAAGGGGACGAAGAGGCGCTGGGGGCCCCCAAGTTCCCAGAACTCAGACAAAGCCTTCCGAGCGCAGGACCATGAGCAGCCCCCACAGGCTCCTGCCCACCCAGGGCTCCGGCCACTGGGCTACACACGGTCACGTTCAAGGCCATGTTCACCAGTGCCTCCCAGGTTGTCACACGCATTCACACAGCAGCTGCTGACCCACCCACACACATGCCTCTGGCTCTGGCCTGGGGGGAGACTCATGCTGCCCTGGCACCCCAAAAGGATGAGGGAGTTGAGAAGGTGGTGAAGAGCTGGGGAGGGGGTCAGGGTCAGGAGAGGCCCTGTGCCTACAGCTCCCAGGAAGAGGGGGCTCCCCACCCCCAGGATCTGACTTGATCCTCAAACAGCTCCCTGCGGACCCTCCAAGCACCTGGTGCTTGCTTCCCACAGCCACCTGAGATGGGCTTCGGGTTATACCCATTGCAGGGATGGCAAAGCTGAGGACCCAAGAAGCATAGCTGCTGGACCCAAGAGAGGCAGGCATGGGAGCGCCACACCCCCAAAGAGTGGAGACAGGCCTGGGCCTAGAGAAGACTGGCCAGGCCCCCACAGCCCACCCCCGACCTGTGCAGAGCTGGCTCATGGGCAGGGCCCCCTCCTAGCCAGTGCTCGCCCCCTTCCCCTGCCCGGGCCCTCAATGTACCTGTGGGCCCCTGCTCCCTCTCCAGGCCCGTGGGCCACCCTTACCCTCAGAGCCCAGGCCAGACCCTGAGCAGGGCTGAGCTCTGGGCAGCGCCCAGGACAGAACCCTGGGGACCTGGAGCAGAGGCATGCGACGGGGGCAGGAGATCCCTTGGCTCCTTGGGGTCTCAGCCTCAGCAGGAGCCCAGACACCCCCCGACTTGCAGCTCTCGTGGCTCCAGTGGGGCACCCCAAACTCCTAAATGGAAGTGCCTCTGGAGGGGGACCCTGAACAGTCCCGGGCCGCAGGGGAGAAGGGATCTCCTCTGCGCTGCAGGCAGCAGCTTGTGGGCCCTCGGCTGGGAGAGAGCCCATCCCGGCCAGCTGCCCAGGCCATATTTGGTAAGAGCCGGCTCTGATCTAGCCATCAGGACACCAGCAGGCCTTGAGCTGGCCCCCTCACCACCTGGTAGGCAGCTGCCCCTGCCCACCTGGCTACCTCACCCCCGGGGCCAGGGCCTGGTGGATTTGGAGGCTGGAGCTTTGGGGGTTGGGCAAATTGTGGCCACCACCCTCGGGAAGCTGCCTCAGTCTGGACACCCCACAGCGGAGAGGGATTCCCCGGCTTTGCCTATATAAGGCCTAGGAGCAGCAGCGGGCGCTGCGTGGCCGCGTGCCCCAGAGGCACTGTCTTAAGAGGGGGTTTGGCACTGGGCACCGGGGCCTCAGATCCTTGTAAAGCCCTGGCAGAGAAACTGTTTGACAGCTTCACAGTGCACCCCAGCCTCCCTCCCGCAGCGCCCAGCCCAGGGCCTGTGAAGCCTGGCAGCAGCTGCGGCCACCACGGCCCTCCTGCACAGGGAAGAGAGGCCAGCGCCGGGCAGGGAGCTGGGGAGGGCAGAGGGCCCTCCGGGCTTCGGTTTCCTGTCGGCACAGAGTGGAGATGCTTCCGAGGCCTGACCTGCACAGAGGGAGAAGGGGGAAGAGGAGAGAAGGCTGGGGAGGGGCTGGGGAGCCCCTCTACATATCACAGCCGTCTTTAAGCGGTGGGTGCCTGGCATCGTCATGCTCCTTCCAGCTACTATGACCCATGTACACAGGCTCCAGCAGGCCAGCCCGGAGGGCAGCCCTGAGCCTGGGCATCAGTCCATCTGTGCAGCTTCCATGAACACCGCGTGAAGGGAGTGGACTCTGATCCTCGGGTGAATGGAGGGCGCTGCTTCGGTCTGCAGTTTGGCTCTGAGGATGGCTGCCCATCCACATTCCTGAGTCACAGGCTGTGGCATGCCTGCATTCACTGCCAGGCAGTGGGAACGAAGCCCCTCTGTCTTCTGTGGCATCCTGGTAACCATGCTTCGTCCACTGAGCCGAATGCCCACTGCCCTCGAATTACCAAGGAAGAGTGGGAGGGAGGGCCTGGCTGCAGATTGGGCTGCCTGGGCTCAAACCTTGGCTCTGCCACTCCCTGAGGGACGTGGAAGAAGGCCATGTGGCACCCGGTTGTCTGCAGAGTGGAGCACACAGAAAGCACACACCTCACCGGGACCAAAGGGTCGCTGGGCCACAGGCTGTGAAGTGGAGGTGTCCCCAGGTATGAGCTGGGACCGCATTTTTAATCCCCCTCCAACCCCGCTTTTAAATAACACCACTCCAAGCACTGGTCTGTGAGGTCATCTCCTTGGCAGTGGCACCTGCCACAGGTGACAAGTTGGGCCCAAGGGTGGGACAGTTTCATGGCCCTGGTTTTGTGTAGATGAATGGTCATCACACCCTGTGTTTACCATAAAGTTGGTGTCACTTTCCCCACACTGCTGCCACTCTGGGCTCATCATTTCTGCCTCCTTCTGGCTTTGCTGGTGTTCCCGTCCCTCTCAAAGCTGGGCGCTCATTTGAGAAACAGCCCATGTCTCTGTCCTCAAGGATGCGTGGCTCGCGCACCTCCTCTGCTTGATTCTGATGTGGCTTCTGAGTGGGGAGGGCGGGGGGCCTGGAGAGGGAAGGTGGGAAAGTCCCCGGATTCCTGCCAGCCTGAGGTCCTCAGAGCTGGAGCTAGGGATTGGCCGCACATGGAAACCTCGCGCTCCGAAGCGGGGACTGTGACAGAGGGGCCGAGAGAACGCTCTTGGGGCGACAAGCAAGGCAGCAGTGCCCAGGCGTGCTGGGGGCCTTCCTGAACCCAGTGACCGTCAGCACCACCCCACTTCCTGGGAGCCCTCCTGAGGTCAGTGACCCCCAACCTCTATCAGGGCAACCACATCCCAAGGTTCTGCCCCGATTCTGTATCAGCAGGGGTCCCAACCTCCTCCTCTAGTCCTCTCCCTCTCCCAACCTCCCAGGACCCTGAAATCTTCCTCAGTCACCCGTGGGGGGTGTCTCCCCAGGCAGCCTCCACTGCTGCCACGCGGGGCGCTGATGGAGAAAGGTTTGGAAGAGCCCTGTGGACCTGTGTCCACCTCGCCCTGGCCTCAGTGATCGCCCCCCTCAGGTATCCAGTTCACGGCTCTCATGGGGCATCTGGCACACCCAGAGCAGACATTAAGCCACTCGCTGCGTCCTATATAACCCGGTCCCCACAGCCAGCACCCGGGGCCCTGCTCAGAAGCCCCAGGGGAACAGAAAGCAGCTCAGCCCCTCTGCTGACAGTGGGGAAGCTGCAGCCCTGGACAGTGATTTTTCTGAAATCTGAAGCCCAGTGGCCGGACTCTCCCAGGGCTCCAGCTGCCTCTGCATTCAGAGGCTGCCTTTCCTCGGCCCACGAAGCCCGGCAGGATCGACCACCTGCCTCCCGCCTCATCCTACGCCCTTGCCCACCTGTCGCCCACCCGCCCCATGCTGGGCCTCAGACGCCAGCGCTGCGTCCTTTCCTGCCTCGGAGCTCTCCCTTCAGAGAGGCTCCCCCTGGATCTTCCCAGGAGAGTCCCTTGTCCCCCTAGCCTCCGCCCCTATCCCTGCTCCCAGGCCCTTCCCCAGCCTCTGTCCTCTCAACCTCCCATCAGCAACGCCCCTGTCCCCAGCAGCTGCACCTTCAGGACGCCCGAACCGTCTCCCTGCATCTCCTCCATCGGCTCTGGGCCACCTCCCGTCCGGCTTCACACCTGCACTACCCACCTGCCCATCCCCTGGGGCGGGCACTGTTCCGGGCAAGGCAGGATGTCTGCAGCCTCCCTGGCTTCCACCCCTGGATGCCTGTCCACTCCCCACTGTGATAGCAACCAATGTCCAGACATGGCTGGGGAGCAGAACCAACCGCCTCCCACAGGCCAAGCCAGGCACCTCCCCTCCCCTCCTGCCGCCCGCTCCCGACAGGCTCAGGAGAGCCGCAGCTTCTGCTTCTCTCCATAGATATTTGGAGTCACACCTGACCCGTGGCCAGCCCGACCCCACCCATGCCTGGCTTGCTGGCTCTGCCACATGGCGCACCTCCTGTCCCCACTGCCTCAAGCTCTCTCCACCTCTTCCCCTCCGGGCCCCTCCACCGGCTCAGGGGCCCAGAGATGGCCGACCAAGTTTGTGGAGCCATCCCTGCTCTGCCACCCCAGTCCACCTCCCTGGTTTGGTGTCGGCCTGGCCTTTTCTTAAATCCTCTCATTTGTGGCTCAGTTTCCAGCTGGCTCCCTGGTCAGATTGTCCGCTCCATGAGGCCAGGCCAGGCCTGGTCTTCTCACCCGTCTATCCTGAGGGCCTGGTGACAGGAGGCCAGCTGAGGCAGTAGGGGCTGAAGATGGCCCCGCCTTTCCACCATGATGAAGAAGCCTCGCTCATGTCTGAGGATGTTGGAAGGGCGTTTTCAGGTGGGGCTCACACCCTAGCCAAGCCATTGACTATTTACAAAACAAAGACTTCAGGCCCATGTCGCACTAGGTGCCCAGAGTTGGGCACCCAGGACTGAGGTCACACTGGGCATGCACTAGCTTGACTAAATCTCAGAGAGATGTGCGCCCTCTCACTCTTCTTCTTCTCTTTCCTCTCCACTTCCTGTTGCTCTTCTTCCTCTAACAACCACGTGCACGCCTCTCCATTCTCTTGGGCCCACCATCTTCTCTATGTTAGACCCTTTTCCTCTCTAAGAGCCTGCTTAACTCTCCAGCTCTCTGGCTTCTTTACCTTCCCCTGGGGAACAGAGACCTCCTTGTGTCCAGTCACCCAGGGAACACAGGGTTTCCAGTTTCCTTTCCAGGCTCACCTAAGCTTCCCCAGGCACCTCAGTTTTCCCTGTAATCATTCTGTAAAGGTGTACTAGCTTTAATAAACCCATTCTATACTCTGTCGCCAGCCTGCAGCTGTACCACTGTGGTGTCTGATCCTGTCAGATCTCAGAAGCTAAGCAGGGTTGGGCCTGGTTAGTACTTGGATGGGAGACAGCTTGGGAACACCAGGTGCTGTAGGCTTGGGAGAAGGGCCTGGCAACCCACTCCCAAAACGCAATCAGCCACTGAAAACCTTATGAATAGCAGAGAAGCTCTGACAGTAGTGTCTCACCTGTTGTACATTGTAGGGAATTATTCAACCCTCATCTTGCCCCCTGATTGGTAATCAAGGATCTCCCCTTGATTGCCCAAGGAGTGACATTTGGTTTCACTCTTTATTTGCATGTCACTCCTAAATTGGTTGCATCTAGCCCCTCGTGCCCCCACCTGATTGTTATCTTGAGGCAGTTAAGGCAGTTAGTTACCCAAGGGCTATATAAACAAAGCTTGCTCTGCACTTGAAGAAGGAGCTGGGGAGAAGGAGCAGGTGGCAGAGAGCTGGTGGAGCTGCAGCTACTGATGGTAATGGTGAGAGCTGTGAGAGCTGGTGGAGCTGATGGTGCGGTTGCTGGTGAGAGCTGTGGCTACTGATGCTTCCTGCTGGGAACTCTCTCCGTCTGACCAACAAGGAAGAAAGAACTCTGGATTCGATCAGCAACACGGAAGCATCTCTCCTCCTGACCACTGAGACCAGGACAACTAGATGGCTGCTCTCAAGGACTGCAAGCAAGCTGAAGACAGTCCCTTTGCCCAGTGCCTAGGGACAGAAGCTGAGGACAGTCTCTGGGCCCAATGCCAGAGGCAGAAGAGCCTCAGCTGCTCCCGAGGCAGCAGAAAGAACTGCTAACACTTAGGCTGCTAACACTCCTTTGGGTTTCTCCCTGCCCTTGTCAGAGCAGAGAGAGAGGCTTTTTCCTTTCTCCTGCTCGCCCCACATAGAGGTGGTGCCTGAACAAGGGACCCCACAAAAGTTGTTTGGGTTTTTCTCTGCCCTTCAGGGCAGAGAGAGAGAAAGACAATAAAGAGCTGCTTTCGGTCCCGCAAGGCAAAAGCTCCCAAGGCTTTTCCTTTGTCCCCTTCTCCTCTCGCAGTGTTCTCGAGGGCCACAGGAGTCCATGCCCATCACCCAAGGGTCCTGAGTGACTTGTGATTAAGATATCTGTGTACGCGGCAGCGCCTCCCATCTGAACATCTCGGGCGGACCAGGAGGTGTGTGCTCCACAGTACGTAGGGTCGCTATGAGTCTGACCCCGACTCAACGGCACCTAACAACACCAGCAACAACAGTCTCTCCCACTTGCCTGTCAATTTGCTGTGCTGTGTGGGCTTGTGTGTGTCTGTGCTGCTGAAAGCTATGATACCAGTATTTCAAATACCAGCAAGGTCTCCATGGTGGACAAGTTTCAGCTGAGCTTTCAGACTAAGACAGACTAGGGAGAAGGACCCTGCAGCCCACACAGCCTTTAGTATGGATTGCACCTCAATATCAAGGAAACAAAAATCCTTACAACTGGGTCAGTAAGCAACTTAGTGATAAAGAAAAGATTGAGGTTGACCAAGATTTTGTTTTACTTGGTTCTACAATCAACACCTGTGGAAGCAGCAGTCAAAAAATCAAAAGACATTGCTTTGGGAAAAGCTGTGGCAAAAGATCTCTTTAAAGTGCTGAAAAGTAAAGATGTCACATTGAAGACAAAGGTGCGCCTGACTCATGCCATGGTATTTTCAGTTGCATCATATGGTTGTGAAAGCTGGACTGTGAATAAGGAAGACAGGAGAAGAATTTATGCTTTTGAGTTATGGTGCTGGAAATGAATATTGAATATACCAAGGAATGCCAAAAGAACTAGCAGATTTTCCTAGAAGTGCAACCAGAGTGTTCCTTGGAAGCAAGGATGGTTTGACTGTGTCTTGTGTATTTTGGACATGTAGTCAGGAAGGACCAATCCCTGGAGGACATCATTTTTTGGAGCATGGTGGGCCAATGAAAAAAAGGAAGACCCTCAACTAGATGGACTGGCACAGTGGCTGCACCAATGGGCTTAAACATAAAAAAGACCATATGTTTGGCACAGAGCTGGGCAATGTTTCATTCTGTTGTGCGTAGGGTCACTGAGTTGGACTTGACAGTACCTAACAATAACATACTCTCTTATCACTTTTGTGTTGGGTATAATTTCCTTTATAAACCAGATATAAGGACCAGGATTTTGCTGCCAGGTTCCCGGACCCCTGCTCCAAATCTGCCTCTCTGTGGTCCCCGTGAATCTCCAGTAACACCGCATGGTCGCTGGGGATCAGAAAAACAGGGTCCCTGGATGAACAGATGGCTAAGGAGAGCCCCCTTCGTGTCCAAGAAGCAGAGTTTTCCCACCCATATGGCTTGGAGGAGAGAGGGACGGGGGACACTGGAGGAGTTCCACACCATGCCTGGAGAGGCCCATGCACACTCTGCGACTTGCAGGCTCCTTCTTCCTGGGGCTCTGGGGAAACAGGTGGAAACTTCCTTCCTAGGCCGGAAGCAGCCACAGGCCCGGCCACACCCCAGCCCTGGTCCCGCCGAAGTGGGGCCCTGGGTCTAAATATAGATGCAGGTTGTGAAAGTTCAGCTGTTGTCTGGTGAGAGGAAGTGGCAGCTCTGATTACCCCGGGGTTGGCTCCCCCCTCACTGACAGGGCCCCTAGCCCCAAGGGAAGGGAAATGTTGAAATGAATTCTGAGACAAGGCGGGAGGAACACCCACCAGGCAGGGGGCCTCTGCTCCTGGGCGGGGACAGCTGGGAGGGGGCTCTACCATAATGGGCTGGGTATCCCAAACAAACTCTTTGCCTCTCTGGTATGTTTGAAAAGGAAGGGATTGGACCAGATACAACTTTTGAAACAGGTACTGTCTGGGGTGATCTGGGTCCAGAGATCTCCGAGCCTCAGTTTCCCCACCTGAAAAATGGGTGGATGATACCTATGCTTTCTCCCAGAACAGCTCCATGCGGAGGAGCTGATTGGGCAGTGCGTCCTCCGTGCTGGGGCCTGATGCACCCACGCGAGGCCAGGAGGTACCTGCTGTTGGCCCGATACATGATTTTCAGAGCCCTGTGCAAAATTAACACGCAGCCCCTCACTGGAAGGTCATTAAGAATTTCAAGATGAGCCAGGCATGGTGGCGCATGCCTGTAATCCCAGCGACTAGGTAGGTAGAGGCAGGATAATCGCAAGTTTGAGACCAGAGGCAGTCTGCGTAATCTAGCAAAACCCTGTCTCATAAAGTTAAAAAAAAAAAAAGGGGGGGGGGCCTGGGAGTGCAAGTGGTTCAGCACTTCCAAAGCATGCAAGTGCAAGGCCCTGGGTTCAATCCCCAGTACCACAAAAAAAAAAAAAAAAAAAAAAAAATTTTCAAGGTGGTCACAACAGAGCATCTAGCCAAGTTCAGGGTCCTTCTGAGTCCATGTGATGCCAAGGCCCCACACTGGAAACCAGGCTGGCCGCGATGACTGGAACATTCCAGGGGTGTGGGAGCTGCAGGGCAGCGAGTGGCCTCAGCGTGGGCTTCGTGAGTCCAGCCCCGCTACCCGTCCCCCACCGCGCCCTGTTGGGTTCTGATGGCTCCAGCTAAAGAAACAAGGACTGGGCTGAACCCATAGGCCTCCTGACAGGAGGGGTCCCTGCCTCCTCCCCCACCCCTGGGCCTCCACTGAGCACAGGTGGAAAACACAAAGCACAGCCCCTCCCCGCCCCCAGTGTACAAATCACTGACGCCTGCCAATGAGCTGCCCACACAAAGGCCAGCAGGAGGCAGCAGCTCCCAGGGCGCAGAGGGGGCGTTTGGCTGGACCTGTGACATTTTATTCCTTGAAGAATAAAAAAAGATTAGTGCCAGCCATGACAAAAATAGTGTCGCACCCGTGCCTCTTCATTTCCCAGGGGAGGACCCACTGCCTTGACAAGGCTTGAGTACCAACGGATTGGAGAACAGCCGACTGCGGACGGCCTGGGAGACAGGTATCCTTCATCCAGCACCTACTGTGTGCCCACACAGGGGGTCCCAGGGAAAAAGACCAAGTGCTTTCGCCCCGGGGCTGAGCCTGGGGAGTGGGAGAAGGGAGGCCCGCAGGTGTGTGCGCCCCCTACCCTAGGTGGTCCTTTTCTGTGCCAGGGCCTTTCCCTCTGCAGACCTGGCTCACACACCCAGCTGGAGCTGGTGTGCATGGTGGCTCCATGGCACCTGCAGGCGAGGTCGCCATGGCATTGGCTGCCTGACCCTGGCTGCCTGGGGGTGAAGAGTGAGCGGAGTTACTCTCATGAACAGCAGCCCTTCGGGCCGGGAGAGGCAGCTCAGCAGCCCGAGTCTGTGGCGCTAACAGCAGGGAACAGCTGAAGGTGGGGTCGGCTGCCTCTCCAGACCAGGGCCCATCCTGAAGGTGGGAACATTCTCTCGGAGGGACAAGTGGGCATGCAGCCTTTCCAGCCCTGTCTGCTTTGCTTCAGCCCTTTATTTTGAAGTAAGTTTAGACCTTCAGAAAAGCTGCAAAGCTAATGCAGAGTTCACACCTGCCCTTCACCCAGCTTGGGAGGCCACAGGTCAGCAAGGCCAGCAGAGACATTCACGTGGGGGTGAGGGGTCACGGACCCACAGGCCTTCCTGGGACCCCTTTTCCGGTTCCAGGGCCCTGGGACACACTGCAGCCAGGGGTGGGGAGGTGGGGCCCTTGTCTTTTGTGACCTGGGCATGTTGGAAGAGCATCAGCCAGGAATTCTGCCAGTCGGGGAGCCTGGGTTTGTGTGGCATGATCTTCTGGTTTGAAATGGGACGTGATTTGGGACTCCCATTCCATAAGATTCCCTCTGCTAAAGTGCCCAGTCCGAGGGTTTGGTCCACACATGAAACCCTGCAGCTGTCCTCGCTGTGTCACTGCAGCGCGTTGCAGCAGTGATGTCTGCCTCCCTCTGCCTTGCCCTTGCCCTGCTTGCCCTGTGCTGTCTCTATTTGTTTTCCTTTCCATTTCTATTTGTGTCTCAGCTCAGGCCCTTCCATTTCTGCGTCTCTCCACCTGACTCTCTCCCTCCATTCTCTCCTTCCTCCTCAGCTTTCTCTGTGCATCTGAGCATCTCTGTCCCTCTTTCTTTCCGAAGAGCACGAAGGCACAACCCACAAAAACAAATTCAAAGCAACAACAAGCCATGCTCCCTGGGCTGAGGAGACATACAGGGCCGGGTGGCAATGGGAGCTCAGGGGCTTTGGGTAGCAGGGGCCGTCCTGGAGGTCTCTCAGAGGAGGCCACTGATGCCCAGCTTCATGTGAGGAAAGCAGCCAGCCTGGGAGATTCCAGGGAGTGACAGCAAGAGCAAAGGCCCTGGGGCAGAAGCCACAGGGAGAGGAACCCGTGAGCCAGAAATTCCAAGAGCCTCCCAAGTTAGGCTCGGAGGCAGGAGCCCCAGCCAGCCCGGAGGGCTGTGGTGAAGAGGTCACAGTAAACATCAGAGAACTTTCCAGAGCGCCGCTGTGAGCCAGGCCTCATGCGCCGCCTGGGGACCCTGAGCAGGGCACTGTCCCACCCTGACTTGGAAGAAGCTGCAGCCAAAACGTAGCCCGACCTTCAAAGAGTCTGTGCATCTGTTTACTCAGTTGTTTACCCCAGAAGCACTGAATGAGCACCTGCTACAGGCCAGATGACACAGGAAACCAGCACCCACTGGGGCAGAGCCAGAGCCCCAAGTGCTGGCCAAGGGGCTCCCCCTGGATGGGGAGCTACTCACGAGCCTGTGGCTGGGGAGCCCCACCCCAGGCCGCACCAGGCCTGCAGCTCACAGCTCAGTCTCTAGGCAGCAACCCCGGGCTCCTCCCGTTTCCCCTCTGAGCCTCCGGAAAGCCGGCTGCCATGAGAGGCGGAGGGCACATTTGCCCGCAGCCTGCCCCGCGCAGCCGTCTGGACGCCAGTGGGCAGGCGGGCAGCTGTTCCCCCAGGCGGGCACCCAGGCGTCCTTCCCCAGAGACTCAGCCCAGGCTGCTGGTGGGGGAGGGGCAGTGGCTGGATCCCGCCTCTGTCCTCACGTCACCCAGGGTAGCACCAGGCCACCTGGCCCGTGCCCAAGAGCCTGCCCTCCGGCCTCATTTGTGATGCAAGTGGCTGGTGGTGGCTGTGAGGGCAGCTCCCCAGCCGCACAGGAGCTTTATGTGGCCATAGCCTGGGGGAGGGGCAGGAGATTTCCCTGCCAGCCCTAGAGGCCTTGCCTGGGCAGGGGAGCTGGATGAGCGGGGACCCCAAAACTGGGCAATGCCAGGCTGGCAGGTGCCAGCAGGCTGAGCCCAGGAAGGAGTGGGAAAGTGCTGGCTGGCCGAGGGCTCTGTCCCACGGGAACTTGGTCATCTTACTGGGCTTCTCCCAGGGTCCCTGGGAAACCAGCCCACAGCACGTCATGCACAGCACTTCCTGGCTGCCCGCTGGGTCTCCAGCCCTCCTCGCTCACTTGCCAAGCTGCAGCTGTTCAGATCTACAGACCTCTCCTCTCTGCTCCCTGCCTCTGGACCTCAGCACTTCCCCGTGGTTGCCCCTGCACCTGCCTTCGATGCCGTCCCCTTCTTCAGCCAGATTGGCTCATGTGGCCTTTGTAGCCACCAGGCTCCTGAAGCTGTGGCTTAGGGCCTGGCTTCCATCCATGCAACTGAATGTTCAGGCCCCACACAAGCTCATCTGTCCTTGACACCCTCCCCACAGGCTGAACAGTTGCCCAGGTCGCACCTGCTGGGTGGTCTGTGCTCTCGGAGGGCAGATACTGGGCAGCTGTTAGGTACCAGGCACTTGGCCAGGTACCAGCAGACAGGATGGACAGAATGGCTGCCTGCAGGTTTGCATGCCATGGGGGCTGGCAGTGGACAGACATATGAGCAGGATTCAGGTGACCAGGGGGTGGCACAGAGGAATGTGTAGGTGTGGGCGTGGCAGAGGAGCAGGAAGGGGAGGGGGTGGGGCTGTGAACTGAGTGGTCAGAAAGCTCTCCATTAGGAGGTGCAAACAGCAGCTGGTAGCAGGTAAGGAAGACCAGGACGGGCAGATGAATGCCAACATGTGCAAAGGCCCTGAGGCAAGGGCATGGCCAGGAGGGCTCAGCACTTCACTGAGGCATTTGTCATTTACCAGGCTGAAATTAAGTAATTACTACAGTGGGCACTCATCCTTTCTCTCCTCCCCACTATGACCTTGTTATTTGGCAGATGTTGAACAAGTAATGGGGAAAGACTGAACTAATAAATGGATGAATGCATGAATTTATTTGGAGGGAGAGGCAGGGGCTGGAGAGGTAATGGGCCTCTACCCCACAGAAAGCTGGGCTCTTGCTGGAATGAAGGCCCCCGTCCCCAACCCACCTCCCCGCAGGCCCTGTGTCTCCATTCCCATGGGAAGGGGGGCAGGAAGGAGTATAACAGAGGGTAGTGGCCCTCAGCTGGGGCCGCCGCAGGAAGGGCCCTTTCTCTGCTCCCAGGAGCGGAAGCTTGGTGGGCACCTGCAGGCCAGGCCTTGGTGTGAGCACCAGTGTCCTGGGCTGGGGACAGCAGGCATATTGAGGGAGGGCAGAGTGGAGAGAGCGGGCAGGGCCCCCCAGGTCTGCCAGGGTGGTTTGCACTGAGATCATAGTGCCTGTGTCCCGAGCCCTGCCTTCCGCAGGTCGTCTGGCAGGGCTGTGCGATGACCTGGAAGCAGATTGGACCCAGCACCTGCAGAGGCCACTGGCCTGCTCACATCATGCCGGTGCCAGGCAGACAGGCCCATCGCTGCCCGCAGAAAGGACGGCTGTGGCCACCCTCAGGGAGCCGTAACAAAGCCCCCGCCTGCCAGAGGGTCCATGTGGACCACAGTGACAAAAAGCAGGGTAGAGGGGCGGCAGGGAGGGCGGGCAGGGCTCCCTCAGTGGAGGCCACATGCTTATCTGGGGGAGAATAAATGTGCGCTGGTGCCCGGTGCCAGGGGTCCAGACTGTGGGGAGAGCGGCTGGGGCCAGGGCGCAGGTCAGCAGCAGGTGGGCTGAAAGGCCCCCCAGGCAGGAGGGGACTAACCCGAGGACCCAGGAGGCTGGGTGCAGACGGGGCCTTGGAGTTCCCCACAGCCATCATGGGGTGGCCCTGCTCCCTCTCACTGCTCCGCCCCGAAGCCCCAGCCGGCCTCCACCAAAGCCAAGGACAGGAAGTGTCCCTTTCTTGGGGCAGGAAGAGGCCTGCAGGTGGGGTGCAGAGGGGGTGGAGGGGATGGCAGGAGGAAGTGAGAAGGAAGTCACTGGGGTGGGGACAGCCTCTGGCTCAATGACCAATGGTGGCCGTGGGGGAGGGAGTGCTGGAGGTGGCGTGCACTCCCAAGGCCCAGAAGAGTGTGCCTACTTCCAGCCGCCTGGGGCCCTGCCCACCTCCCAGCTCCTGACCACACCCTGCCCTCCTGGCCCAGCCTGCTCCCCACCACCTGCCCCAGGGCATTTGCATGAGCTGCTGCTTCCTCAGGAACACTCTTCCCAAGGTCAACTCCCAGCAGGACTTCTCCCCAGCCAGGCTTTCACAGGACCTGCCTCCCAGCCGGACCCTCCTGATTCTTCTCCATCACCACACCTGGCTGTGCCCTTTTCTGCCTCTGACTCAGTGACATCTTTGCTGTCCTGAGCAGCAAGCTCCCACACTCACCTTCTCACCGCTGTGCCTCCAGTGCCAGCGACAGAGCAGAAGCTCTGGTATTATCTGGAAGGGACAAAAGGGGACTCTTTGGGCTCCATGTACTCTCTTAGTGGGAGAACATTCAGTATTCCAAGACTCAACAAAGCAGAGCCAGTCTCAAAAGTTTAGAACAGAAAGAGTCTCCCCTGCATGATAAAGGAGATTGACTTTGTTTTAGGGACCAGTGGGAGGGACACACATCCTCTTTCCAGTGGACTAACCCAGCAGTGGGGAGCTGGGGCAGCATCATTGAGCCCTAGCCTGAAAACATTGTCAGATGAGAAATGGACAGAATGGGAGTCTTTAAAACAGTGTTCCGGCGCCTACATCCAGCCATCCCGGAAGCTCCAGGTTTCAACTACGTGAATCAGTCAAGCCCAACCAGTCTCCAGAAAGAAGGCAAAGCCATCTAGGTACTTACTCTGCACATGGCGGAGCCCAACTCTCCCATTGTTACCAGAGATTCACCGGGAGCGGAGAAAGGCAGGTCCTGGAATCTGACAGCAAAACCCTGGTCCTTGTATCTGACATATAAAAGAAGTTATACGTGACACAGAAGTTATGAAAGAGTATAAACCTGAGGGACCCGGAGCAGCTTAGGTCAACCTAGAAAGGAGTGTGGAAAACCCTGCATTCCCTGGGCAAATCTGCACAAGGATATTTCTGTTCCCCAAGGGAAGGTAAAGAAGCCAGAGAGTACGGGAGAGTGAAGCAGGCTTTTAGAAGGCTCAGAACTTCCAGAAACTTCCAGGCCGCCAGCCCTGGGCACAGCCTCCCACCACGTCTCCAAATGCACACTGCCACCTGGGGAAGCGCATGGCTCCTCGAAGGCCGCTCTCCGGAGATGCACAGTAAATAAATGTGTTTATACCGGGGCGCAGGGTGGCCACATGGCTCTGAGCCAATGCAGTCAAAGCTGGTCAGGCCCTTGGGGAATGAGCTGTGTGCACCCCACCTCCCGCCGGCATCTGTGAACTCTCCTAGAAGGCTTGGTTGGGGGGTATCCTGCTCATCTGTTCCCTCCCTGCCCCAGACCAGCCGGGTGTTCCCTTCCCAGACCTTTCCTAGGGTGGCTGGACCCCACCCTGAGTACTGTACCCAGAAGAATTGGCCCCAGCAAGAGAGGGAGCAGATGCTGCTTCTGGCAATGGCTAAGCTCAGAGGGAGATTAAAGTCTTTAGAATTCACTCTGCAGGGAGTATTGTTAGTGTCTGCCTGTTGGCCAGGTGTGGGGCAGTAGGGAGTGGGCCAGGAGAGCTGCGGCCTCCATGCCTTGGGGATAGGCACTGTGGGCAGGAGGACCTGCATGTGCAAAGGCCCTGTGGTGGGAAGGAGCCACACAGAATTGCATGTTCCTTCTTACAGCTCAGGCCACCTGTGTTCCAGGCAGGGAGCTGTGCACTGGAGTGACCATAGTGACCAGTGTGGATCTCACAGTAGGCCAGAGTCAGGGGCTGGCCCACTGGGGTTGGCACAGGCAGTGGCAGACCCGAGGTCACGGGACCTGTGGGGGGATTAGACAGGTGCCTGTGTCCCCAATGACTGACCAGTAGCACGAAGCACAGCTAGCCAGTTAGGGCACTGCCTCGGCACAGGGCTGTCAGACACAGTGGTACAGATGGACAAACGGATGGATAGACGGAAGAAATGTCAGTGTTCCTTGCTTCCCCCTTGGTGGGCCCCAAGTGCACCTTCCTGGCCCTGGGCTGGTGTGAGGTCTGGCTCATCCTCCTCTGCTTCCTGGTGAGGATGGAGAGAGCCAGAGACGGGTGCGAGGCCACAGAGCTGGTTGGGAAGGAGCCCGGCGCGACTCTGGTCAGCTGGATCCCAGGCCTGGTTACCGTTAACACCAGGCGCCGTTGCTCCAGGGTGGCAAAGCTCGCTTTGCTGGGGTGGGGCTGGCCACTGGCTTGCATTCCACCCCACCGGAGGTCTGTCCCTCTTGCCTCCCTGTCCTACCCTTGCTTCCGGTCTCCAGCCTCCCCCTTCCTCGCCCTGTCTCTTAATGACACCGATGTTGCTACTGGGCTGTGCACCGGCAGTGGCCTGGTGCCCCCCAGGGCTCCTCACTGGCCACCTGGACCCTGCAGGGCCCTGGGGCGGCGGGGCAGAGGCAGAGCTGTCAGCTAGGAGGCCCAGCTCCTCTCTGCCTTTCCTTTGGCCTTCTCTCCACTGCGTCACACTCCGTGGCTGTCTGGCTTTCCCCATGGACACGCCGCACGCTGCAGGCTGCCATCAGACCCCGCAGCACAGCAGGTGGGCAGCTGTGGCCATGGAACCTGGGCTTGGCCCCCAGCTCCACTAGCAACTGCCTGTGTGGCCTGGGTCAGGCGTGCGCTGCTCTGTGCCCGGCGTCTGTGGCCTGTCGCGCAGATCTGATGGGCTGGACAGGTGCATTGTGGGCTCCCCTGCTCAGCCTGCATGCGGGGCAAACTCCTGCCTGCTGCGCCCATGGCCTCTGGGGTCTGTGGGAGCCCAGCACCTCGCCTCTCAAGCTGGGTGGTGGCCAGCAGGACTGAGAAGAGGGCAGCAGCACTGGGCCTCCAGGGTGGGGTCCCCAGATCCAGGAGGAGGAGGGGACGGGAGGCAGCCCAGACCTGTGCCAGATGGCCCGCCAGGGCCTGGCAAAACAGCAGAGCTGACAGCGGACACAGCCAAGCACGCACGCATATGCGCAGATGCACGCGTGGTGGGCAGGGCGCCTGGACAAGGAGGCCCTAGAGGGCAACACTGAGCTGGGCTGAGGAGGAGGAGGGCTGCAGGGGAAGGTGGTCCTCAGGGAAGAGGGGAGCATGGCAGGGCAGGACACCGAGGAATGGGGAGCAGGGAGGAGCCACAGAGGCCCCCCACCGGCACTTTGAAAGCTGGAGGATCAGCAGGTAGGCAGCTGGGAGGAGGGCCAGAGCAGTGGCGCACACCCGGCTGTCAGGTGTCGCTGGGACACAGAAGCCACTCCAGCCAGGGTCTGCAGTGCACAGATGAAACGTCCAACCCTGCACGGCAGCCTCATGTGGCGGGTGCATTTCTCAGCTGTACACAGCACGGAGCTATGCTAAGAGAAAGGAGCCATGGTATCCACCCGCGAGCCCGGCACCCTGTCTCTAAATAAATAAATAAATAAATACACAAACAAATAGAGAAAAAGAAAAAATGTAAAGACAATCCCAAGCCTCGGGCATCCCCGCTGTTTCCTCCTGACCTAGCTCCCTCCTTTTTTATTTAATTTTTTTTTGTCTTTGCTTTTTTGAGACAGGGATGCACTATGTACCCCAGGCTGGCCTCAAACTTGCATGGATCCTCGTGCCTCTGCCACCCAAGTGCTAGGATCACAGGTGTGTGCTCTCCTCCTCTTTATGCACCGATAGGTTGGTTTTTATTTTTATTATCCACATGAAAACATATTTATCCACATTGGAACCTTTCCCCAAGAGTGCTAGATTTTTAATTTAGAAAAAAGCAACTTTATTTTTAATTTCTGTCTAAGCGCTCGCCTTGGGGCAGGGAGGCCAGCAGGCGGCACTGGGGACCAGAGACGCGCCGGCTGCTGCAGCCAGCTGGGGGTGGAGCCTGCCCACCACCGTTCAGGGCGCCCTGTACCGCTGTGCACCCCAGGCTGGGCGAGGACAGGGGATGAGCTGATAAGCAGGGCCAGGAGCTTATCGCCAACCCCGCAAGGGGCCCAGGAGTATCTGGAGCGCCAGGTGCCACCTTCCTGTGCCCGGAGTGACACCCAGCCACGGGGCATGCTGGGCAGCTGTATCTGGCTGGCCCCCGCCTGCTGGGGGTGTCTGGTTCAGTGTTTATGTCTCTGGGGGAAAAGCACAAGGTGATTCAGCAGCTGGGCAGGGACACACAGCTGCTGCTGTGGTGAGGGAGGCCGAGCACAGGACCAGGGCTGAGCCCGTTCTGGTGCAGGCCGTGTGGCTCAGGATGTTTGGGTTTCAATCCTGGCTCTGCCACTCGCCACTCTCTGGCGTTGGCACTCGGCTGGATCTTCTCAGCCTCAGTTCCCATCTGCGAAATGGGTGTGTTCAACCTCCCACAGGAGGCTGGAGAGCTCAGGCAAATGGGGGACAGAGAGCCATGGCAGGGCTCCGTGAACGTTAGTGTTCACAGCTCTGGGTGCTGAGGACCATGAGCTCCTGAGACGAGGGGCTGAAGCCAGCAGGGCTGGCCGCCTCGGTGACGGGAAACACGGGTTCTCCCTCCAAGGCAGGACCCAAAGGGCAGCAGTGGTACCACAGGAACTGCACACCTTTGTTGCTTGCTCAGCTTTTCCTGCTGGGGGTGCTGTGAGCTAAGTGCCTACCCCACAGCAGGCTTTACTGGGCACGTAACCTAATTCTTCCCCTTCCATCCTCGTGACAAGCCTGGAAGGTGGGACCAGCCTATTAACCTGTTAACAGGTGATGTAATCATGGCTCAATCATCTAAGGACCAAAATGGCTGCTGCAGCTCCAGCTATCATGTCCAAATTCCAGAGTGGTATAGATAGATATGGCCTGAGCATCTGGTCTTTTCCATGGCACCATGCTGGCCTCTGCATGTAGCAGGCCCAGATAGAGGCTTGCATGCTCAAGGAAGGCACAGAAAATGTCGGAGCCCCAGGATTGGATCAGCTTTCTTGAAGACTCACCCCTGGGTGCAGTCTCCCCTCCATAACACAACACTGTGGGTCCACACTGAGCTGGAGGATCCCCAGGGGAAGTGAGCCAGCACAAGGGCCCCACAGGGCAGCTGCCCAGGCCAGCACCACCCAGGAGCATGAACTTGGAAGCACTTTGGGTCTCCGCCCAGCAGGATGCCCTTCCCAGAGTTCTATTCCCCCAACACATTGGTGAGCAGACCATCTGAGATCATGTATGTTGCCAACGACAGAAAATCTAAACTGAACAGGCTTAAGCAAAAAGGGGACGTATTCACTCTAAAAAACAAAACACTAGTCTAGGGTCTGCTATCAGGCATGGCTAGATCAAGGTGCCCTTGGTGATGTCACTAAGACCCTCCTCTGCTCCCCTGCTTGTCAGCTCTACTTTCCTTCTTAGGCAGCTTCTTTACAAGCACAGACTCCTCCCTCCCAGCAGCAGCTCGGGCTTATCGCTCCCAGCCTGGCTTCCTCTGCAGAAAGACAGCTTCTCTCCTCTAGAAGTCCCAGCACAAGTCCAGCCGGACTCACCACCAGACTGGGGCACTTGCCCATCCCTGAACCAGACACTGGGGCTTCAATCGGGAGAGAGTGCCAACTGCCTGCACCATGCCTCTGTGTGTGCTCACTGATGTGGCTCTTTGCACACATGCGTGCAGAAGGCAGAGGGGTTAACATGCATGTTCATTAGCCCATGTGAGTGTGCTTGTGCGCCTGGGCGCGCGTGCATTAATCTGTGTGCAGATAAGCCAGCAGCCCTGCCCGGCCAGCCCAACTAGTGCCCTGCGTACACCTGCTGCGCACCGCACCACAGTGGAGGCCAGGAAACCCCTGCCTTGGAATGAAGACTGCACCCCTGCACAGGGAGCTCAGGGGAAGTTCGGCCTGGTGGTCCCAGTATCCTGGCCACGCCCCTCGGCTCCAGGGTGGCCACGTCTCACCAAGTCATCCTGGGGCCTGGCAACAGTGACTCCGCTCCCCACAGGGAAGCCTCGTGGCTGAGACCATGGCAGAAGGTCCCACCCTGCCCTAAGCTTGCCCTGCCCCGTGCCCAGCTGGGGGCCTGGGGAACTCAGCTCCTGCTTCACCCCATAGCCCTCGATCCTGAGACCAGGAGGGCATTTCCCAGGCCTCGGGCCTTCCTCAGGCCGGTCCCAAAGGCTGCCACCGGCTGATAGGGACAGGAAACGCACTGGCCGCGAGTGGCCTTCCTGATAACCCTGGCAGTGCCTGGCACCCCGGCTGGCCCGAGGCCCTTATCAGTGGCAGCAAATGTCGGCGCCGGCCTCCCTGGCTCTCCGCGGTGTTTGCGAACTGCCGAGCCACGAGGAGGGCCACAGGCCTGGGCCACCAAAGGGGACTGTCCGCACACGTCACAGTCGAACTGGTCAGAAGTCAGGAGAGGGCCCTGGGGAGGCGAGGGCTGGGCAGAGAGGCCACCCAGGGCCACCAGCCGCCCCGAGGGGGGCCATCTCTGCCCCCAAGCCCAGGGCACCCAACAGCTGAGTGCAGTTGGCAGGGGCTGGGTGGCCCCCAGGGTTGGACCCTGCTGAGCAGACGTCCTGCGTGTTTCTCTGGCTGCGTGGCCTCGGGCACATCACTTCACTCCCTGTGCTTCAACTTCCTCCTCTGTGGGGTGCAGGAGCCGCTTGTCCCTGCCCCACCACCCTCCCTGGACGCCGCTTTCCCCCATGCAGCCCTCGGCCGGCTCCACCCCACACACCGCACACCGCAGTGACCCTGACCTCTGTCCCTCCACCTGGGCTTGGATCTGCCCAGCACACTCCCAGAACGGATGGTCCTAAAATCCCTGATGATGCCTGCCGGGGTTCGTCCTGGGCCAGCAATCTCAGGTGCCCATGGGTCCAGACCACCTGTGGGCCTTGGTTCCCCAGTCATGCCCAGCTCAGCACTAGGTGAGAGGGCGCCACAGGAAACAGGGTCATGGCTGCTGCCGCAGTCGGGTGGGACCAGGACAGATGAAGGGAGAACTGCTGGCAAAAGCTAAAGGATCCTGACTGGGACCAGCAAGTGCAAAGGCCCAGGGGCAGGCTCTGCCCATTGTGTCCAAGGAACAACTCAGAGGCTGGTGACTCAAGCCAAGTGAGCAGGGAGGGCCCAGGGGCCTCGGTGGCCACATGGCCTTGCCTTTGAGGATATCAGGGAGCCATGGAGGTTGATCCTCCAGCTGCAAGCTGTGGCAAAGGCAGCAGGCAGCTACTGCAAGAGTCCAAGCAGAAGGGACAGAGCCAGACAGACAGCTGGAGGAGGGGAGAGGAGGCAGATTCCTGGCAGGTTAAGAGAAACTTTCTGGGCTGAGGCGGATGGGGGCGCAAGGGAGAGGCCAGGGTACCCTGTAGGTTTTGGTTTGCCACAGTGGAAGGTGAGGCAGCCGGGGATGGGCTGCACCTGGTTACGGGTCCAGGTCTGCTCTGGAGGCTGGGAGGACAAGCGCAGCGCCTGGCCCAAGACTGCTCAGCAGTGGCCAAACCCTGCCCTTCCCTGATACCTGAGAGCCCCTGGATACCCACAGCCCTCGATGCCTTCTGACAGCAGGGCCCACCCCACCGTGCTGAGCATGCTGTGTGCTCGTCCTTACACTGGGAGCCCCCTCAGGTGGGGCACTCTGAGATGTGCCATCCCCGGCCTCTGCAGTCCCCTGGCTCCAGCCTCACCACCTCCCTCTGTCCATCTGCTACCAGTTTCTCGCCAGCCACACTGGCCTGTCCTTCCGTGGACCCTGCCTCAGGGCCTTTGCTCTTGCTGTGTATCTGCCTAAATAAACCCCTCTCTCCCCCTCACCCTGCATCACTTCCTCCACAGGGCTGCTCAGTACCAGGCATCCTGCTGACCTGTCATCTCCCTAAGCGCAGGACTGTCTGGGTGGCTCGTGACCCTCCACAAGGCTGTGTGGCCAGCACACACTTCTTACAAGGAATGGAGGAGCAAGTGAAGGCAGGCGCGACCTGACACCCCCTCCAGCCTTTGCACCTGCCCAGTGAGGGCCCAATTCCCTCTGGGTCCTGCAAGCTGCTGGACGCCAAGCTGAGCCCTCCTTCCTAACTGTGACCTAGAGGCCCTGGGCCCAGCTTCCCCAGGGCAGCTGTCATGGACACAGCTGTTTGCCTTCTCTGCAGCCCTTTCTCCTGGGGACCTGGCCCAAACCCCACAGGGGTCTGGAGTGGCCGTCACGTACTATCCCCAGCCCTGCCAGCCATGCTCCAGACTCTGCTCTACAAAGCTGTGGGGACAACTGGAGCTTGGGTTTGTGCAGCCCGCATCCAGGGGCCACGTGCCACCCTGATGCACAGCCTAGGTGGCTGAGGCAGGGCTGGCACATGGAGGATGCCTGTCAGCAACCCTGGGCCCTCAGAACCCAGGCAGAGTGACAGCCACCCCCCGCCACTGAGCTGCCAAAGAAAACCCACAGACCAGCTTTTTGTTTAACGAAAACAAGTTTAATTTTTATAACCAGAACATCCTAATAAAAATATTATTATAATATTAGCTACCTCTATTCTCTGGGCCTCAACCCTATGCCAGGCGTGCCACGGAGCCCCTGCCCGCCCAACTCCCTGAGGTAGGTCTGGATGGACACCCCGCTGCCCGGCCAGCTGGCCCCTGCCAGCCATCCACTCTCCGCCAGGGGTCCCAGCTTGCCCTTCCTGGGAGGCAGAGCCTCCCTCAAAACCCCACGCCTGCTCCAGGGACCCCACAGCAGGTGGGGTGACGCCCCGGGGTGGCACGCAGCAGGTAGCAGGAGGGAGGGCGGAGGGCCAGGGAGAAGGCCCCGCTGACTGGCCAGGCGGATGTCATTGGGCAGCTGGGCTGGCCCTGCTGGCCACAACGTCCACCCCAGTGAAGCCTCCCGACCAGCAGCCTGCAGGCATTGCTGTATAGAAAAACACTGCCGTCACCTCTGGGGGCAGAACTATCAACAAGAACAAGTCTCTCCGAGTCAGAACGGGTTGGGGGTCGGGGGGCGGGGGGGCAGGTGTCTCTGCTGAAAAAGTAGCCTGCAAGTCTCAGAGCGCCCCAGCAATACAACAAGTACCACAGGACAAACGCCAGGGCCCTGGCGGAGGGACAGCTGCAGTGACAAGCCTGCTCCTGCACCCCAGGCAGGGCTCAGGGAACCAGGTGGCACCCTAGTGAGATGCCAAAGGGGAAGGGGGACAGGTCACCTGGTGGGTCCCTTCCGGGTTCCCTGGAGTAAGGCACCTTGGCGGACAGGTGTCCACAGGGCCCTGGGGAGCTGGGATGGACACGGCAGCCCTGGTGTGTGGAGTGGGCAGGACAAGGCGGGAAGGGGCCACCGGGCGCGAGGAGCCTGGGGCGCCCAGTGAGAGCCTTGGGTGCTCTTCCCCCACGGAGTCCCCTCAAGGCACAATGGCACGGGACAGAAAAAGTGCCGCCCGCGCGGCCTCGGAGGCACAAGTGCTGGTGCCTCACTGCATCCTGTCGGGCTGCAGCTGCGGCGCCTGGTAGGGCACAAAGGCGGGCCCTGTGGGGGCTGCGGACAGGGCCGGGGCCACGGCCGCCGGGTAGCTGTAGCCCAGGAAGCTGGCGGGTGAGGTGGCGTAGGGGTACTGGTCGTAGGCTGCTGGAGGGTACTGGGCGTAGGCCGGGCTGGCAGGCGTGTACTCCAGGTAGGGTGAGGACAGCGAGGGCACTGGGGCGGCCGGGATCACCACGCTGGGCTGCACAATGGCTTGTGGGTAGACGTAGTGCGGAGTCAGCCTGTGGGCCAAGCAGAGAGTCAGGGGCGGCACAAGGTGGGGCAGAGCGGAGGGGACAGAGAACAGGGGATGCTGTGTGCCCACCCCCACCCCCCAAGCCTGTTTCCCCATCTGTAAAGTGGGCACAGCAGCAGCACTACACCAGAGGCGCACCTACCTCACGGCCTTGGCACTTGCCATGCCAGCTCCCACAGGGGCCTCCTTCTCAATGAGGCCTTCCCAGATTAGACTCGCCCATGATGTGGGGCAGGGGAGCCCAAGGTGAAAAGAAGAGCACAAAGCTTTAACTCATGCCCTCACCCCAGTCCCCAGCCTGCCACTCTTCAATGCCCACCAGGGCTGAGGGCAGGAGTCAGCGCATGCCTGCTAACAATGTGGGGTGGGGGTCATGTATTGGTGACCCAGGTGAGAGCAAAGAGGGCGTGGCCCTCAGGGCAAGGCTGGCCACATGCCATGCTTCTCAGCACCCACCAGAGGCAGTCGGCCCCACCCGTGAGACCAATGCTCACTTTACGAACAGCAGAGCTGAACCCTGAGGGGCCACCGCAGAGCCACGCCGTGGAACTACACACAGACACGGCTTCCTTCAGTGGCCTAGGCTGCCCATGGTGCACACAGCACACCCAGTCCTTTGGGGGAGGGAGAACTCCATGCTACAGCCAGGGAAACTGAGGCAGGGGAGTGGGTCAGAAGATGCTGGGGATGCCACCCTGGCGGGTCTTCGCTGTGCTGGCCGGGTGCAGGGCCGCCGGGAGGGGCGGGGAGGGGTGGTGCTGAGCCTTGGCGTCAGGTCCAGTGACCTCCCCAGGGGAGACGCTGTCCCCACCGGTGTCTGGACATGGCTCCCCTCAGGCCTGCGTGGGTTGCCCCTGGGTGACTTGGAGCCCCGCTTCCTCCACACTCAGGATCCTGTCCTGCCCGGCTGCTCCCTCTGTGCAGGGACAGAAGCAGAGGCCCTCAGAGGGTTACTGGGCCAAGACGGTGCTTGCTGCCTCCCCAGGTCAGAGGAGCCTGTGCTCAGTAGGTCAAGGTGCAGCAACCAGGGAAAACCAAAGTGTCTCCCCTGGGGCAGGAACCGGTACCTGCCCTCCCCCAAGAGAATGCCTGCAGGAGAGGACGGCAGAGCCAGGGGTCCCCACCCAGCCCACACAGTTGTCCACAACCTTAAGGGGGAGCTGAGAAGAATCAATCAGATGTGTGGACCGCCATGCTGCGGGGTGCGGGGCCGGCTCAGTGTGGAACTGCCCAGGGTGGCAGTTCTGTACAGTGCAAGTTAGACAATGTGTAGCAGAGATGGAGGACCGTGGCCAGGGCTCCCATGGTTCTCAACGTCTTCTTGAGGACAAGGGGCTTCCGGCACAATGAAAAATCAAAGGGCACTAGTCACCACAGCAAGGAGAGACATGCAAATGCCCATCGGCTACAAATGGACAGGTCCTGTGTGGCCTTTCTGTGCACTGGAACATTACTTAGGAACAGGGACACAGCACTGATGCAGGCCACTGGCAGATGAGCTTGGGGAAGGGTCACATGGGGCAAAAAGCCAACACGAGGCCTTATGGTGTAGGACTCCGTTCCTACGCAATATCCAGCTGAGCAGACCCACAGATGGGGCTGGGGAAGGGCATAGGAGTAACCACTCTGTGGTCAGGACAAGGCAGCACTGGAACCAGGAGGTGCTGATGGCCGCCTCACTGTGCACATAATGTGCAGCTCACAGTGGCTCAGAGGGAGGCTCCAGGTAAGTGTGCTTTACCCCATAAAGCCAGACAAGCCCCAGACCTAAGCCGAGGGTGGCCATGGCCCAGGCCCTCCTGGGTCCCATAGCAACATGGGCGTGTGCAGCCCCACGTGCCTGCCTGGGGAAGTCCTGGGCCACAGCGTCCCCATGGTTGCCATTTACCACCCCAGGCAAGTGGCAGCCAGAGGCTGGACAACAGGTGCTCCACATGCCCCCAGGTGTCTTCTGGAAGTCAGCAGCAACTGCAGGTGCCCGCTCCCCTCAAGAGCCGCTGCTTGGACCTGCCTCCTCCTCCTCCACGAACACCAGCCTTGGCCAGTGCAGATCCAGGGTCAAATCCCCCCTCCAACACAACAACACTACCTGCCTGGCTGCAGCCCTGAGCAGAGCTCAGGGCCCTTCAAGCAAAGCTGCACTCCCAGGACGAGGGAGGCACAAACACACCGTCCCTCAGAGATGGACGGCCAGAGCTGGGAAGCACAGGGCCGCCTGAGAGGGAGGACAAGCAGCTGGGGGGACAGCAGGGAGGAGCTGAGGCAAGAGAAGCGAGCTGACTGAGGGCACCGTGTGCATGGCCCCTGGCCGGTCCCCAGGCTCTCAGCCTGCTGGGGGCCTGCACAGCCTGCAGACATCCCTGCCGGCTCCCTCCATGTCCACAGCCCGGTGCCCCAGGCCTCCCAGGCCTGACCCCAGGGGTTGAGCGCCCTGGGGCAGAGCTCTGCAGATGGCCGGCTCCCTGCCTGTGGAGGTGGCCCCCACTGTGCCTGAGGCCTCCCCAGATGTGCCCAACGCACTCTCCTGGCATCCTTGGAGTCCCCACCTTGGGGAGACCCCCACCCCTGCCCTGGGAACTTGGGAACACACCTTAAAGTTTGAGGCTCTGAAAGCTGCACTACCAGAACACCAGGCATGGGCGGGGCACCCCCACCCCAGCCCCTCAAATCAGAGGGGGCTGGGCTCTGACCCACTGCTGCTCACATGCGCAAGGGTGGGAGACACAACGCTCAGGCCTGAGCCTGCCCCTGACAGCCGGACATGGCCAGTTGCTGCCGTCTCTACCGGATTTGCATGCAGAATGCCCTCAGGAAGGGCTCTGTCCTGGCCTCCATGACCCTGCCCTCAGGGATGTGCCTGCTTCTATTCCCTGTGCTTCCGAGAGGGCGCTGTCCAGACCAGCCAACGCTCTCGAGGAGCCCAAGACACTAATGAGACATCAAAGCCACAGAACACGCACTGTGCCGGCTGCATTTCCCACAGACAGCCAGGTCACTGCTGGTCACTCGGCAAGAGAGTCTGCAGCACCCAGGAAGGAGGGGGAGAGGCGCAGGCCAGGTGAGACGGGCGGGCGGAGGCTGGGTGGAAGAGCCAGGAAGCACCAGGAGGGGTGGGGCTCAGCCTCTTGCTCCCCGCCGGGGCCTTGGCCGTCCTCACGCAAGTCCCAGACCTCAAGCCTCCAGCTCCTGGTTCACACACCGGGGCCCCCAGCAGCCCACACCACAGGTGGGCTGTGGGACGCAGACTCCACAGGAACATCGGCACCCAAGCAGGATGACTGTGCCCCAGGCCACCAGGCAGCATCTGGGACATTCCCAGTTGTCACGACGGGGTGAGGTGTGGGGTGCTCCTGGCACCTCGTGGGTGGAGGAGAGAGACAGCACAGAACTACCCAGACCCCAAGGTCACTGACACCATGGTCAAGAGCCAAGCCTGCCATGGGGCACCAAATACTCGCAGCACTGCTGCTGCCCCAGATCCAGGCTTGGAGAGGTCAGGGTGCCGCGGCCTCGGCCTGCCCCGTGCACCCCAGAAGGGCACAGGCCTCCTCAATGAGTGTCCCCTGCGTGGGCTTGTACGCCCCACAGCCTGCCTTGTCTCCCTCCCTCAAGAAAAACCCACTGAACTCCTGCCTCCATGGGCCCCACAGCCACTCTGCTCTCCCCACTGCATCCCCCACCTGAATCTGACCTTCTGGGCCCAACTGTCTTAAAGACCTCAGGATGACGTCACTCCCATGCACGAACCCCCAGCAGCTTCCCACTTGGCCAGAATCAAACCCAAGCTGACCCTCGTGGCTTCTCACGTGACAGGCCTCAGCCAACCTCCCCACGGTCCTTCCACCCTGCCTGGCCACTCAGCCACCACGGGCTCCTCCAGCTTCCTACACTCCACCCTCCTCCTTGCCCACCCAGGTCCTTGGCACAGGCCACGTGCTCCATCTGCAGGCTTCTTCCCACACTCGAAGCTCACTGGGCCCCAGGCGTAACTTCTCTCCGTACAGTCTGATGCCACTGCCACTCACCCATGTAGCATCTGCTTTGCCAAGAGAGCTCATCTTCGCCTTGACGGCTGTGTTCTAAGTGCTCAGTACAGCACCTGCTGAGTGCTGAGCAGCTGAGGCAGGCGCAGCCTTGCTGGCACCTGGGTGCAAAGGAGCCTCGCCAGCTGCCGGCTGGCCCCTGGTCGCACATCCCAGCCCAGGATGGCAGGGAAAGGAGCCAGCCTGGAGCAATCATTACTGGGGTGGCCGGCAGGCCACGGTGGGGCTCTGCTCAGCCTTGGTCCCCTGCTAAGAAACTATTCTGGAAGGTCCTTGTCCTACCTCTGTGGGAGGGGCACCTCGGGAGCTCCAGGGACCCCGGCCTTGGGTCTAAGGAAGGCTGG
This sequence comes from Pedetes capensis, assembly GCA_007922755.1. Taxonomy (NCBI): domain Eukaryota; kingdom Metazoa; phylum Chordata; class Mammalia; order Rodentia; family Pedetidae; genus Pedetes; species Pedetes capensis. The sequence goes on along the minus strand of VMDO01002882.1, from coordinate 41,730 downwards.
GCAAACAGATGTGCGTCCCCTAGATTTAGGGTGGCAGCCAGTGAGCCCGGGTAGAAAGAGAGCCGCACCCAGGCTCGAAACCTAAAGGTTGGGCGACCCCCCCACCCCCGGCTTCTCTCTCGGAGGCACGCTGTCAGCCCCATCTCAGCTCTGCACCCACCCTCCTCACACCCACCGCCCTCGGACCCTGACACGGGCCTGGCTGGGAGCCGGAGTTGTGGGCGGCTCCTCGCTCTCCTCAGGAAACCTCCTGCCCCACATCAGCACTGCACTCCAGACTACTGATTGCAGCCCTGGGCAAGGGTCCCAGGGGCGGGCACCATGAGCACAGACTGGTGCAGGGGCCCAAGTGGTCGGGGCTAGGGCTTTTCCCACCACCCAGACCTATACAACGCTGGAGATAGATGCCAGGCTAGGAGGGCTGTGCTGCCAGCTGGACGACACAGGTCTCCACCTCAGCAGGCCCACCACAGCCAAGGAGAGTCAGGAGCCACAAAGCCTGACCCTGAGGATGGAACCCAGAGGTGACCTCTGACCTCCCCGAAAAGGCTGATGTCTGCTTGGTCCCAAGGCATCCAGAGGCAGCAACAGCCAGAAGCACCGGCTGGCTCAGCCCAGGTCTGAATCCAGGCTGGCTGTCTGACCTGTGTGGACGCTCACTGGACCCCTCTGTATCCACAGGTACCACAGAGCCCAGCATAAGCTACCCTGGAGTCCCGACTGCCCCAGGAGTGGGGCCAGGACACTAAGCAGCCCCGGGCGGAGGGCAGCTGCTAGCCGGAGCCTAGCTGGCCCCGCTTCCTGAATACAGAGCCACCCCGAAAACAAAACCGAGAAAGGCAAATGAGCCATTTCACTTTTTCTGTCTCTGGGCAGGGGGGCCCCCGCCAGGCAGAGGCGGCCCAGGGCCCCCTAGCACAGCCGCCTGACAGGCAGGAAGCAGGCTGAGCTGCTGCCTCCTGGGACTCCCCTACCATGGGTGACGGGGCTCCCTGGGGACCCGCAGATAGCAGGCGGCAGGGCAGACGCTGTGGGGTCTGCAGGGCCCCAAGCAGGAGCTCCGCCTGCACCTATCCAGCACACCTCGTCCCCCCATGGCCACGCCCTAGACAGCTGCATCTGCCGAGGCCAAGCCAACCCGTGCTCATGCCAGAAGCTCCCCAGACTCCTCCTCTTCCAAACGCTCCATCCACCCTGGGCCTCAGCAGTCCACTCAGCCTGGCAGCCAGAAGGACGCTTTACAAAGAAAACCACCAGCTGACCCAGTCCTCCTCAGCCCCACGCCTGCTGTGTGGCCCGTGTCACCCAGGGTGAAATCCAGTGTCCCCTCACAGCCCTACAGGAGCCGAGGACTCTCCGGTACACCCCAAGCCCCTCCCCAGCCCCTAGGACCATCTTTCCATTGCTCTCATCCCCCTGCGGGTGGCCATTTGTGCCCCTCATTGTCACCTCCTGCAGGTGGCAGTGTAATCTTGTGTGGGACAGACCTAGTGAGCAAAAGCAGCTCCCTCCCTGCGCCCACGGGGGACTGGCCACTCCGCACAGCGCTGACACCTCCACCAGGCAGAGAGGGACACCGAGCTGAAGGGAGGATGGGGCCTGGGAGGCTGTCCAGACTCCAGGGCCGGGAGCCCCGGGATGTTGGCCTAGTTGGTGCCTGTCCCCTGCTCTCGACACAGCTCTGGGGCTGACCCAACGTGCCGCAACCTGTCTGCACTCAGGATCCCCAAGACCAAGGCCCTGGCCTAGGCCCGAGACTTCAGAGGAGGCTCCTCTCCAGCACCCCAGAAGGGCCCCTCCACCAGGCTGCAGATGCCGAGCAAGGAGCCAAGGCTCGGAGAGGCGCCCGGGGAACCCCCAAAGGCTGGCTCCACCACTATAGACAGGGCGAACAACAGGGGCGGCCAGGGCCTCACCTCACCCCAGACAAGCTGCCAAACAGGAAGCAATGATATGGGGTGCACAGGAAGGCAGGGTGCCCCGTGGGGTGGTGCTGGCTGCCCGGGAGCCCACGGCCTCCTCAGCCCACAAACCCACGCTCCTGGCAGGCCTCTCGCCTTGACCCCAGCCCCCCAGGGCCTGCTCCTCACCACCTCCCTCCTCAATGTACCTCTGAAACCAGACACAGATGCCACATGGCCACTGCTCCCCACAACCCCTGCCTGGGCCTTTTCATTGTGATATTGTGGGGGACCCCTCAGAAGGTGCAGAAACATAATGCTGTGTCTCCTCCCCTGGCCGCCCAGGACGACACCTCACCTACTCATATGCGTCATCAACACAGGAAACAGCCCCTGGCGGGTGCTGGGACCCAGACGCAGGCTCGGCCCTGCTGGCCACGCACTGCGATCATGCAACACGTGACCCTGACACAGGCCTGTGACTCGTCACACCTGCTGCAAAGCACTGCTGGGTCCCAGGGCAGGGTCCCCAGCAGCCTTCATCACCCGAGCCAGGTCAGCAGACAGACGCAGGCCCCTGCGGCCGGGGACTGGCTTCTTTTCCAGAACAGGCCAGGCGCAGGCCCAGGCAGGCAGCACCAGGCCAACCCCGGGGCACACAGAAGGTCTGGACAGCTCCGACAGTCTCTTCGCCCCGCGTGTCCCACATCCTCGGGGAGGCCACCACCCGCCTGTCTCCTGCTCAGTGTTATACCCAAGACCTGGTCATGTAACAGGGCAGGTGCCTCAACCTGGGTGCCAGGGGAGCCCCACACAGACGAGACAGGGGTCCTTGAAACGAGGCACCCAAATGGAGAGACAGGTCAGGGGGAGGAGCTGGGCCACTGCCACATTTGCAGAGGTCTGTGCTCACTCACTTGTGAACTGCCAAATGGCTGGGAAGGCGCCGGGGCCACAGAAAGGGGCAAGAGCCTCGGAGCCCCCAACTTGGGCCCCACCCCACAGCACGTACAGACCACTCTGTGGCTGTGAGCCTCGAATACATGGCTGGGTCAGCAGACCCTGCTGCCAAGTGTCATGGGACACCTCAGAGTGAATCGCAAGGCTCTTTGCACGCGGGCACTCAGTCCTCATGTGGCTGCACTGCCACTATCCCCATTGAACAGGTGGTTGGTTTTGGTTGTGTTTTTGCAGTTGAACCCAGGGCCATGTGCATGCCAGGCAAGTGCTCCACCACGGAGGAGCACTCCTAACCCCTTCATTTTTATTTACTTATTATGTGGGACTTGGGGAGTGAACCCAGGGCCTCATACACACTTTGCCAGCACTCTACCACTGAGCTACACCTCCAGCCCATTTTTTGTTTTGAGTCAGGGTCTCACTAAGTTGCACAGGCTGCGTCTGGCCTCAAACTTGGAATCCTCTTGTCTCAGCCTCTCGAGCCAGTGGGATTCCAGGTGTGGGCCTTGACACCCAGCTAACAGATGGGGGTCCTGACCAACAGGCTGCGGAAGGCTCCAGAGCCCCTGCTCCAGTGCACAGTGTGCCTGATGCCCAGCAGCCTGTGCTCCCAGACCCCAGAACCTGCCTGCCTGGTGCAGAGTGCAGCTGTCAGTGAGTGCACATCCAGCACACGGCAAAGTCCCCTTAAGAATAGGAAGGGCAGCCTGCAGGAGCAGCTGGCCTTTCAAAAATAGCCCAGGAGAGGCTCCAAGCGCAGCCAAGCCTGGGACAAATCTCGGCTCCTGGTGTGCCGCAGGCCTGGAGAGCAGACATGCCTGACCCCAGAGGCCCTCTCAGGCCCGACCCTGCACGGTGCGAACATAGGGAGCCTCCGGCTGCTGATGGCCCCATCAGGCTGGTGGGAACCCTCCACCAGGATGGCTGCGGTCACATGTCCCCTCCCACAATAACCATGTGGGCCTGCGGGCTGGTGGAAGCCACCGGCCACCTGCCACCTGCCATAGAAGGCTTCTCCAGAGGCAAGCCCCCACCCCCCAGCAGTTAGAAGACAGAACCATACCGGCTGTGAGGACCGGAAAGGCCTGTTCAGCCTAGGGACAGAAAGACCAGGGGCAGGGCCTCCAGACAAACAAGAAAGCACAAAAGTTCCTGGGGCACTCTCTCTATGCTGACAGACGTTTCTGAGCATGTATGCGTCCACTGAGCGGTGGCCTGGCCGAACAGTGTCTGTGGGCTGGTCAGGGCTGTCAAAGGCTGGGAGGCATCTGCAGGCGGAGCTGCTGGGCTCTGGCTCCATCACTGCAGGCCAGGCCGCACCGCCAGCCCCAAGCTGACAAAACTGACCGCTGAGTCAGGCCCAGCCGTGCCCCAGGCCTGATTGTTTGGAAAGACAAAGGGGACGCTGACAGCCCAACTCTCCAGCCAGCCAGAGGGTGGGAGCAGGGAGCTCGCAGCTGACCCAGGCAGCCAGGCCCAGCCGCACTCATAGCCACCCTGTGAGGGCCCTCCAGCTGCCCAGGGCTCCACAAGGCTTGGGCAGGGGCCGGAAGTGGTGAGCTGCTCAATGACTTCAGTTCAACACTCACTAGGGATGAAGCATGGACAGTCACTCTGCCCCCCCCCCCATGTCCCCGTGTGGGCCTCCAGGCCTTGGCAGCCAACAAACGCAGCCTGCCACCTCCTTATGGTCACAGGTGTGAAGGGGCTGGCCCACAGGCCTAGCTACAAAATGCTATTGCCTCAAGTCATAGGCACCCAGGGTTAAATCTGTGACAGATCCCTGACTCCCGCAAAGGGGGCTCCCAGGCATTCAGGAATGTAAGCATGAGGGTCAGGGCACCCTGCCTACCCACCTCCCACAGAGGGTGACAGGTGAGGGCCTGGGTTCAAATCTTACACCGGATACTTACTACCTTGCCCCCCTATCAACTTTTGCCTCAATTTCCCCATCTATAGCCTGAGGATGACGTCACTCCTGACCTGGGGACTTTTGTGAGGACGATGGAGTGTAAGGGAGCCCGGTGCTCACAGCCACACACTGGGGCTTTTGTAAGTGGTGCTGCTCCTCTTTCCCAAATGTGACAGGAAGAGAGAGACTACTTGCTAAGAGAGACCCAGCTGGTGAGCGGCAGAGTCAAGACTCAAACCCAGACCTATGAGCCCTAGGGGCTCATAGCACTGGTGGTTCCTGGAGTCCCGGGGCAGCGGCGACGGATGAGCGCAGCCTGCGCTCTCGTGAGGCCCTGTGCTACTCCACACAGGAAAGGCTGCCGGCGCGTGCTCAGGTCCCAGGAGCAGAGCAGGCTACCAGAAAGTGAAGGTGCCCTCTTTGTGGCTGGAACCCGAGGAAGAAGATAGAGTGAAGACATAACGCTGGGATATCCCTGGTGTCTTCCAGAACAGCCCCAAACATTCAGAAAACAGATCTGGGGTGGAGAGGTCCACAGCCATCTGTCCCAGTGGCCCTCACGATCCCTCCCAGGAGAGACGCCCAGACCGGAAACCCAGGCCACAAAGCCACAGCCAGCTCCGGGATTCCTCCTGTGGCTGAGCTTACAAGCACCTGCCAATCCACAAAGATGCCACGGGGAAGCACAGCGCTGCTTCACAGGACAAGTGCACCCACAGGGCACAAGCAGCGCCTCCCTCAACCTGTAGACCCAGGTGCCTGCACGCTTTACCTGAGGCACAAAGACCTGGGCAGGGATCAGCGGAAGAAGTCAGGGTGCTAAGGCTGTAAAAGGCACAGGCTGCCCCCAGGGCTACCACCACCTGCGCCCACCTCATCAGCACTCCCTACACGGGGCCAACGAGCTGCCAATCACCAGGATGGGAAGTCTGACCCAAGGCACGGTCCTTTGTGTCCCTGGAGCCTGGGGGCCCCTCCCCACACAGCTGCCAGGCCTCATCAGATGTTTACAAAGACGGGTGGGTGGGGGGAGTCTTTTGGGGGTGGAAAAAAAGGAGGATATGCTGCCCAGAGCCATGCAAGAAGCCCGCCAGGCAGGCTCACTCAGACCAGGGACGCCTGGCCCCGATCACATGGCACCTGCTGCGCCAGGCACAAACATCCCACCTTCCTGGTGTAAAACAGATCAGGACACCCAGGAAAAGCCCAGCCCTGCCACCAGCTCCTCAGCATCGCTGCCAACCTGCCACAGAGCCTGACCACACCTGGTGCCCCAAGCCCTCCACTCAGAGCCTAGACAAGCTGTTTCCGGCCCACTTGGCAGGTGAGGAAGTCAGGACACAGACGACTGTGTCACCTGCCCCACACCACACAAGTGGTGACGGGGAGCTGGAGTCTGCACCCAGTAGGCAGGCGGTTCCAAGATGCATGCTCCCCTCTCCACTAGGGCTGCAGGAACATGGTCTGTCCCCGCTCCACACTCCCGCACTTCTAAAACCCACCCTCTCCCTGCTTTTCAGACTCGAGAAGCCCCAGGCCACTTCGCCTCATCTCTGAGGACCTCCCACACCACACCAGCCCCCTGCACTCACCCGTATGTCCGCTGGATCAAGGTGGGGTGCAGCTGCTGCACGCCAACAGCAAAGCCTAAAACAACAGGGCTATTAGGGAGACTGTCCGTGAGCAAGGTCCCCAGGGGAACAAAATCACACAGGCCGAGTACACATTCCTACTCCAGGCATAACCCCTTTCCCTCTCCCCAGAGCCCCACCCCCACTGGTGAAGCCCCCAACATCCAGTGCCAGCAGACTCTGGGTGTGAGTCCCAACCTCCAGCTCCGGGGGGGGGGGGGGGGGGGGGGGGCAACTTCCTCCCTCTCACAGGAAGCCAACAATCGGGGTGATGTGCTCTCCCCACCCGTATGGAAAGGGGTCGAGCTCCCAAGCTAGGCTGACAGTGCTGCGAGGGTTCTGCAGGCACATGATAGCTGCTGCCACTCCCGGGCAGGGGGGGCCTTTTTCCACCCGACAGATACCAAAGCTGAATATAGAAACGGAGCCGGCTGGGAGGAAAACACAAGCTCTCACCCGTCTGCAAGCTCCGTGGCTTGGCGCCCAGATAGGCCAGGTTCACGTTGGCCTTGCGGCCGTCGATGATAGGGTTGGGGTCTTTGCAAGCCCGCTCAGCTGCTGCCCGGTCGGCCATGGTCACCTGGAGGAACACAGTCAGTCAGGGTCTTCCACAGCTGGGTTGGAGAAGCAGAGGAGAGAGGGGCAGAGGTCTTTGCCCTGACGGGAGCCACGCCTGCCTTTCCTCCCTGGAGGGCGCTGGGTACGCTCCTCTGACCCCAGCCCACGGCCTTCCCACAAGCTAGCCCCTGGACTCCAGCTCCTCCCCTCAAAGTTCAAGTGCTGGGAAATTTTGTCTTCAAGAACAGAAACAATCCTCTGGGAGATGGGGCAAAAATGAACCCCAAGAGGAGGCGGGGCGGCCTGGCCTACCCACCAGGGAGTGCGCTAATTTTCTCATGGGAGGAGTCTGGGGGCCCTACGGTCGGAAGGGAAGTAGGAAACCTCTCCAGCTCATTTCTGCTTAAGTTGATTTCACGTGGGGCGGCTGGAAAAAAGAGGGCGCAAGGCCAAAGGGCCCCCACGCGCTCTAGAGTGGAGCCCCTGCTCCTCACCCTGAACTCCCACGAGTGGCCCCCGGGTTCCCACCCCTCTTCCACCTCGGGAGTCCTAACTGGCGCCCTGGGTCTCCCTCTCCGCGGCGGGGGGCGGGGAAGGCCAGGGCGAGGCCCGGGGGAGGCGGCAGGTGCGCGCGGACGGCGCCCGGGGCCGCCGGCGTGCGCCCCAAGCTGCCTCGGCTCCGGGCGCGGGGCGGAAGGCGGGCCGGGCCGCGGGCCACTTACGAAGCCGTAGCCGCGGGACTTGCCCGTCTGGCGGTCGGTGATGACCACGGCCTCTTCGATGTCCCCGAAGCCCTCGAAGTACTTCCTGAGCGAGGCGTCGGTGGTGTGGTAGGGCAGGCCGCCCACGAAGATCTTGGTGAACGTGGTGTCCTTCTGCGAGCCGTGCATGGCGCTGGGGGCGGCCGGCGGCCGCGCGAAGCCCGCGCTCGGGGCGCACGGCGCGGGCTGCAGCAGCATGGGGGGCGGCCCGCCGCTACGGACCCGGGCCGCACGGGGCTGCGCTCATGGGGGGCGGCGGGGGCGCCCTCCAGCCGCCAGGCCAGTCCGCTCGCGCGCCGCTCCCGCCGCGGGCGCCGCTCCGCGTTCCGCACAGGCGCTGCGCGAACTCGGCGCCCCGGCGTCCGCCCCTGGGCTTTGTAGCTGGCTCCGCCCCCTGGCCTCTCGGGCCCGCCCCCTCCGGCCCCGCCCCGCACACGCGGCCGCCGGGAAGTGTAGTCCCGGCCCCGCCCAGCCGCGCCCTGCGCGCGAGTGCGCTCGCGTGGACGCAGGGGGCGTGCGGGGGAAGGGGAGACGAGAGGGAGGGAGGAGGGAGGGAGGAGGGAGGAGGGGGGCAAGGAAAGGGGAGGGGGCAAGAAAGGAGGGGCCCTGCCAGTTTGGATTCTGGCACTGGACATGGCCCTGGACCATGTGGCCCGCACGAAGGGGTGAATTAGATATGAACAATTGTTAGCGTTTCCTGCTGGCGTCATTATTTATACCTGGGCTACTTAGGGCTCGGCCAGATTAAAAGGTGAGGTGCATTTTTGTTGTATATATGGACTGGACAAAGATAAAAAAGACCTTCTATATCTAGGTGTCTGGCACTCTAGACCCAGGTCTGAGGCAAAGCACACCCGGGGCCCTGAGGAGCTTCTGTGAGGTCTACGGTAAACACAGATTCACACAGTGCAGAAGCTCCAGGCTCAGCTGCGGTGGGTGGGCCCATAGGCCCCCGAGGAGGCCAGGCAGGTGGAGGAGGCAGGCTTCACAGCTCCAGCCCCCTTGTTGCTGGTGTCAGGGATTCCTGTGGGGCCACCCTTGGGGAAAAGCCATCAGAGGGCAGATCCTAGTCTATGTCCCTGTCCACAGCCATAGAAATGAGTTCCAGCGTGGGGCCTCTGTGGGCCCAGGCAGGCTGGCCTACAGAACTCCCTGGGCCTTGCTCAAATGCAAGCACTGGGCCTCCTCAAAAGACATGAAGGCCAGCGAAGTGGTGCAAACCTGTAATCCCAGCGACTTTGGAGGTGGAGGCAGGAGGATCCCATGTTAGAGGCCTGAGGCAACTCAGCAAGACCTTCACTCAAAAAGTGAAAAAGCCTGCGCGGTGGCGCTCACCTGTAATTCCACCAGCTTGGGAGGCAGAGGTAGGAGGATCACAAGTTTGAGACCAGTGGCACTCTGCATAACTTATCAAGCCCCTGTCTCAAAAAGTAAAAAAATGGGCTGGGGGTGCAGCTCAGTGGTCGCATGCAAGCACGACCTGGGTTCAACCCCCAGTACCGAAAAAAAAAAAAAAAGTAAAAAAGAGGCTGATGGTGCAGCTCAGTGGTAGAGCACGTGCCACCCCTCAGTACTGAAAAAGAAAAAAATTAGGAGTTTCAAGTTTCAACAACATTAAACCAAGTACTTGGCCTCTTTGAGGCTGCTGCCTCCACTCCCTGAAGCAGCCCTGGCCCAGCACCTCCACTCCCGAGTCACCCTGGATGCCTGTCTGGGAGCCTCATGTCCAGCCTCTTCTCTGCCAGGGCAGAATTGGCTCCCACACAGCTTGACCCTCCCCAGCCCCCAGCACTGCCTAGCAGCCAGTGAAGTCTGGTCCTCAGGCCCTGCCCTAGTGCCTTCACTCAAGTAGAAACCCAAACCCAAGCCTCGAAAGGCCTCACTGCCCTCCCGCAAGCTCCTAGCTCCCGCCTTTGGGCCTTGGCCTGTGGTCTTGTCCTCCACCTGGCCTTGCCTTCCCCTCACTGCCTGTCATTTCCCCAAGCACTACACACATTTGCCTGCTCAGCTACAGATCTCTCTCTGCTGCCAGGTGGGCTTCATAAAAACATGAACCTTGCTTGAGCACGGTGGCACTTGCCCATTATCCCAGCGACTCAGGAGACAGAGGCAGGAGGGTCACAGGTTCAAGGCCAGAGGCAGCCCACACAATTTATCCAGAACCTGTCTCAAGATAAAAAATGGCTTGGAAGGAGGGATTAGTGGTGGAGCACTTGCCTAGCAGTGGGAAGCCCTGGGTTCAACCCACAGTACTGTAAACAAAGAAAGAAGCAAACATCCCCCCCCCACACACACACACACCCCGGGGACTGTGGACGTTTCGCTTAGGCTGTAGGAACCCGCAAGCAGAGGGCCCTCAGGAAAGGTCTGCTGAGCGAAGCACTGATGGAATGAAGGCGCCAGAAGAGCTCCAGAGCAGTCAAAAAGTCCCTTTTACAGCCTTTTGAAAACTTTGGTGAAAAGGTGACCTTGACCTGCCCTTTGGAGTCCTGGGCAGGCGGCGACTGCCCGCCTGTGTGATCTCAGGCCAACTGGGTCCCTTCACTGGGCCTCAGTTTCCCTTCTGTGCCACAAAGTTACTGAAGACCAGGGTGAGTTGGAGCAGGGCTGGCTGAGACCAGTCGCTCAGGTGTCGGGCTTGCGGCCTACAAGTCCCAGAATCGCCCGGGCCACCGCCCCGCCCCTCCCCACCCCACCCCGCCCCTCCTGGCAGGACCGCCCAGGCACGAGGGGGAGCGCGCGGGGCGGGAGCCACCTACACGTGCTGGGGCTCAGAGCGAGAGCGCGCCGCACCGTGGTTTGGGGGCGGGGAGGAGCCTGGGGGTGTGCAACAGCGGCTGAACCGGCTGCCCCTTCGTTCCTTCGGCCCCTGGCCTCTTTGGGTTTCTGCATCACCAACCTCTGCGCTCGCTCTTCCCGTGGCCCCTAGTGCCCCAGTTTAACTACTTCCTGCAAACACGTGCCCGAAGCCAGGGCTCTAGGCTGCCAGGATAGAGCGGGTGGGAAGGAAACGCCCCGCAAGCGCACCTTCCAGAAGGGGTGGAGAGAGCACGTGAACTGGTGCCACGTGGTGCCTCCATTCAGGTAAAGTGGGGCAGAGGAGGTGCAGGCGTGACCAGTGTCCCTTAGAATCGAGGACAGCCTCTGGGGTTTGGTGCGAACAGGTGTGAACCAGAGCCAAAGAGGGGAGGGGACAGTGGCAGAACAGAGACGGCAAAGGTTCCGAAGAGGGCGCTCTGGGTGCCACCTCCCAGGTAACACGTACTTTCCTGAGTGCTGGGGTTTATGTGGCTGACACCACCTACATCGCTAATAACAGGTCACTTTTCTTCAGGGGCCAAGTCCTGTGCTGGGTGTCTTCAGAATGTTAGATAATTTAACCTGGCAAGCGCCCTTGTCATTAGTCTGATTTCAGAGGGAGTGGACTACGGCCCAGGATGGCTTCCTCAAGGCCAGTGAGGTCAGTGAATGCCAGCCAGGTCCTGCCAACAGCATTTAGAAGGGCTGGGCTGGTGGAACCCCAGGGAAGCTAAGTGTCAGACCCAAGACCACACAGCGAGGTGCAGCAAAGCAGAGTCAGAATTAGAACTCAGGCTGGGCAGGGAGGTCCATAGACCCGCAGCACCTGAGCTGGGGTGGGGGCACTGTCGGCTGTGCCCCCACTGGCCTAACCACTGATGATGGATGATTAATCCAAACCTGTGTCAGAGCAGGGTCAGACAGAGACCCGGGAGCCTGAGCCCTCGCACATCCGTTGTCCTAGCGGTCATGGGGCAGAGGCAGGAGGCAGGAGGGTGGCAAGTTCATGGCCACAGGCCCACTGTGTAACTTAGCCAGACTTTGTCTAAAAAAAAAAAAAAAGAGGAAGCGGCTGGAGGTGCAGCTCAGGGGTGGAGGCATTGCCCAGCATGTGGGGGGCCCTGGGTTCAACCCCCCAGTGCTAAAGCGGGAAAAAAACAAAAGACCAAGTGGTGGATTCAACAATACTGTTTGGAAGCACACAGAGTAAAGCCAGTGCCCAGTGGTTGTGGTCAGCAGTGCCATAGCTGGGCACCTGTGACTCCCCATGGCCTTGGAGTCCTGGGACTGCTGCCGGTATCAATGGTGGTCCTCGGTCACCTGGGCTCTGGCTGGGGAGACACAGCCCTCCCTCCCTCCCTCTGAGTTGGGAAGGAGCTTCCCGTGGCTGGAACTAACTGCCATTTACAAGGGGCATGAAACCCCAACGCTGGTTCTCCCACCGCTCTGGAGGTCATTGGGTGAATCGGGCCAGCACTAGGTCTTGGCAGGCTAAATTCAAGGTGCTGTCATGGCTAGGGTCCTGTGTCTTCAAAACGTGTGGTGGCCAGTGGCCTAGGGAGCCCTTTCTTCTGCTGCAGGACTCTGACGCTCTCTCCTCTCCTCCCTCTTCCTCCCTTCCTTTTCCCTACCACTTCCCATTATTAAGACCTGACAGGATTTCCTGGTCCCCTAGACCCAGGCTTCTCTCCCATCTCCAGGTCCAGGGTCCAAGTCCCATCTGCCAGATCCCTTTGGCTGTAGGAGGTGGCACATTCACAGGGGGAGGGGAGCTCTCCTGCCTCCTCATTCTTTCTTTGTCTCTTGCCAGCACTTCTGGGGGCTTTTCATTCCTTGGGCCTGCCTGTATCCAAGTCACACCTGCTGATTTTCTATTTCCCAAGAGAGTAAAGGAGCAGAAAGGCCAGCTTTTTCCTTCCCCCTTTCCTCCCTCCTTCCTTCCTTTCTCTTTTTCTTTTCTTTCTTATTTCCTTCCTTCCATCCTTCCTTCCCTTTCTTTTAACCCTCTTTCTTCCTCCCCTGCTTCTACTTGGGGGCTGAATTTGAGGGCTTCTCACATACTCTGCAATTGCTCTGCCACCACACTGTACCTCCAGCCCATGTTCTGCTTTTTGAGTCAGGGTCTCACTAAATTATGCATGCTGCCTGTGGCTTTGAATTTTCGACGCCCCTGCCTCCACTCCCAAGTCGCTGTGATTACAGGCATGTGCCACCACACCTGGTCAGGCCAGCTATCTCACAGAGGGTTAACTGACTAAGGTCAGGTACCCACTCACTCAGGACCAACCAGCTGAATGTAACCCTCTCTGCCAGCTCCTCCAGCAGGGTGGGGCTGCAGAGCTCCAGCAGCAGCTGCCCTGTCCTAGGACCTGTCTGCCTCTGCCCATCCTCCAGAGCTCCTGGCTCTCCTTGGGGTCCAGCTCCCTGCCTCATACGACCACCTCGCCAGCACCCCCTCCACAACAAAGGCTTTGTGGCCCCACATTGCTGACACCCATGGATTCTCCTAGGTATCCTGGCATCCATGGTTCTGCCTGCTCTGGTGCCCAGATGTGGCCACCCTGGAGGCTCGGACTACACTCCCTGGCCAGGAGGAGGACAAGCCCCAGAAGCTGCTGGCTCACTGGGCCCTGGGCTCTCACAGGCTCCTGTCCAACCCCAGAGACTCTGGGTGCTCAGGTTCCAGAGGACTGCTTCCAGGTGGGACCAGGGAACCCTTCGATAACTCTGCTGGCCAAGACCTGTCCTGGCATGGACCCACCCAGAGGACACTGGAAATGCGAGGCCCTTGCCAGGGAAGCTCCTCCCGGTCACAGCCATGAGCAGCTTCGCCATGGTATGTGGATACCGAGTTCTGCAGACTGTTGGGTGCCATGGCCAAGACCCACCAGCAGGCCAACCTTGGCAATGAAATGAAAGGCTCCGCTCCTTTCTGGGGCACCCACAGGCAGGCCTCAGCCAGATCAGTCTTGATGACAGACTGACACTGGCCTGGGCAGAGGCTGGTGACTCTAGGCCTCTGGAGAGGCCCGCAGGTAACCCTGGAGGCTGGGAATGTGTCTATGCCACAGCACAGGCTCTGTAGACTCACTGAGTCAGTGGACAGTCAGGAGGTGAGGCAGATACCTGGACCACCCCAGGGAGCCAGCGTGAGCTCAGGGCCTCCGGGGAGGTGGAGGATGAGCTGATTGCGGAGGAGGCAGGGATGCAACCAGAGGCAAGTGTTTGGGGGTGTGGTCACAGCCAAGGCCTCCCACACCCACCAGAAGCAAGGCACAGATTCTTCTAGAGCCTTGAGAAGGGACCAGGCCCCTGGCACACTGAATGTAGTCCTGCTGGGCTGTGCAGACCCCAGGCAGCACGTCTCTGTGGTTGTAAGCCATAGCAGCAAAGCCAGCTCCAGTAGAAGGCTGCACTTCCATCCCTGCCCAGAGGAAGAGGCCTGGTGGCAAACTAGGGGTGCAGCTGAGTTCCATGGCTAGCCCTGGAGAGTCAGCCCTGCCCTGAGTATCTTCCCCGTGAGGGGTGACAGGTGTCACAGCAGCATGTGGGTGGGAGCCTTCGAGGGACAGGGCTGCGCAGGGGCAGAGGAGCAGTTGGAGCCGACTTCTGCGATGCCGCTTCCTCCTGCTGCTGGTGCACTCTGATCCTCTGGCTTCCTTATGATGACAAGAAAAGTGTGACATTTTGTGCTAAGGGAACTGTGTGTGACAAAGACCCAGGTTTCCATGCAGCTAGGCCAGGCCACCACAAGAAGCAGTGAGCAGATGGCATGGCCACCACCTTGGCTACCTGGAGACAACCTCCCACTGGCCTGAGCATGCATTGGGGACACAGGGCTGCATGAAGCCTGCAGGTGGCTGCCAGGTCGGCAGGCCACGGCAGGGAAGCTGTCTCCACAGCAGCGTGGCCGTCCCAGAGCCAGGAGAGTGCTGGGCTGGGCAGGGCAAGCAGGTCCCTGCAGTGGCAGTGAAGGAGCTGGATGCCCTCCTGTGCCAGCACTGGCCACAGACCCCGTCTGCTAGTGCAGGGCTGGCAGGTGGACGAGTGTGACCTGCTCTGGGTGCCTGGCAGCCTGTGGTGACTGTCACCACCCCACATGGCTGGAAGACAAATGGCCGGCTGGGCAGACTGTTCAGGTACAGCCGCTGTGACAGAGTACCACAGACTGGGTGGTATAAAAGCAGAGACCAGTTTTTCTACAATTCTGGAAGCTGCAAGTCTGAGATGAGGTGTTGCAGGGTTGGTTCCGTCCTAGGCTTCTCTCCTTGGCTCACAGATGGCCGTCTTCTCCCCGTGCCTTTATTTGGTCCCTTCTCTGTCCTTCTGGGCCCAAGTTTCCCCTTCTTATGAGGATGCCAGACATTCCTGAGGGCCACTCTAGTAACCCAATGTTAACTTGTTTAAATTGCTTGTCTAATTAAACTTTCTCCAAAATGTGGTCACCCTCTGAGGTTCTTGGGTTGGGACTTGAACCTATGAGTTTGTTGAACCTACACAGCTCAACCGCCCATAAATATGGGTGCTGCTTTAGCCAACAGTTGGCAGGTGATAAACAGAATCAGGTGTGGGAATGTCCAGCCTCGTCCAGGTGTCCTTGCTGCAAAGGTCACAGAGGTGGCCTGAGGAGTGGGAGGTACGTGAAGGCCCAAAGGATGAGGGCATTTGAGGCCACCACCGGCAGAAGGGATCCCACCATGTCTGTGAAGATAGTGGGAAGCACCCTTCCAGGAGTTCCTGCTGCCACTGCACCTACCTTAAAGGTCAGTGCTGGAGCCAGAAAGACCGAAAGGGGACACAAATGATGGCAAGGACTGTGTCCGAGGCCAGGAGGGGGCCAGGGTTCAACCTGGAACTTTAGTCTGCTGGGCTACAGTGGCCAACCCTGGGCAGGAAGCCAGTCCAGAGAACCACAGCCCAGGCTTCCCTGTCCCCAGTCAACCTCCAGGAACAGGATCGATGATTTGAGTCCTGCGCTGGATCTGCTGACACGCTGACACCAACACAGGGTGAAAGTGCCATCAGCTCCCATCTTAATAAGGGGACACCTGGGCGGAGGAAGAAGCCTCTGGCTCTGCTGTTCCCAAGCAACAGAGACGTGCGAGAGAGGCGGCTGCTGCTGCCACACTTTGGATGTGCCAGGGAAACGGTGTGAGGCGATTTCTTCTTCTTTCTGCTTCCTCCTCCAGCCAGGAGGGAAAAAAGTAAAAGAACAAGCATGTGTGCCAGGTATTGTTAGGGGCTAGTTTGCTTTTTAAGCAAGTGTGCAATACTTTTATTTGTTTTGAAAATAGCCCTCAAAGATTATTTCTCAGTGTACTGACGGAAAAGTCACAGTAGACTCAAGACCGTGCTGATGGTTTCACGGGTTACATTTACCTCTAGACTCCTCCAGGTGTGTACTTAAACATGCACAGGTTTTGACTGTCAGTCATACCTCAGTAATGGCCTACAGAGTCCACAACAGCCTTAGAACAGCCTATAACACAGTGACCTAAGGCCTGTAGCTGCACACTACTCACCTCTCATTTCTGTGGGATACATAAGACCTGTGGAAGTGGGTGGCAGTTAGCAGGAAGTCCTGCCTGGGCTGCGGGAAGCAACCACTGTCTCGACAAGATGGTCCCTCACAAGGAAACAGGACCTTCCCTCAACCTGGAGTCCAGGACTGGTGCTGTGTGTGGCTTGTACGCTGCTCAAGGGCCTGCAAAAATGCTGGTGAGGGGAGATACACACACACACACACACACACAACTAGCTTCAAAGTATAAACACAACAGCTCCAAATTAACCAGTATTCCAACTGTAATGCCAGCCCCTCACATACTATTCATGTTCCAACATTCAATGCATCTGAAAACAATCTGTAGCTTTTCGAGGAAACCTGCACTTTGGGAGAAATGTCCTGCCAGCCAAGGTTATGGTTAAGAAATCACCAAATATAAATTAACTTACTCCTTGTTAAATGATTTTGCAAGTAAAACATGAAATAAAAAAACTGTGTCTAAAAGAATGTGCATTTAAGGCAGACATGGGTGCATCTGGCCTTCAGAGGGATGAGCAGCTACACTGTTGAAAGTTTGAGAACATAGTGGGGCACCCAGCTGTCATTCACAGTTTTCTAGTCGCCACATTTTATTTAATTATTTGTGTGTGTGTGTGTGTGTGTGTGGTACTTTGGAGTTGAGTCCAGGGCCTTGCATATACTTTGCAAGGGCTATACCATTGGGCTTCACCCCAAGCCCATTTTTATTTTACAAAAATTTTGAGTCAGCATCTAAGTTACGCAGGCTGCCCCTGGCCTGTAACTTGAGATCCTCCTTCTTTGGTTTCCCAAGTCACTGGGACCAGAGGCCCACGCCACAGTGCCTGGCACTAGTCACAATTTTTATTTTTATTTTATTTATTTATTTATTTTTTGCAGTACTGGGGGCTGAACCCAGGGTCTTGTACTTGCATGCTTTGCAAGTGCTGGACCACTGAGCTGCACCCTCAGCCCATTTTTTTACTTTTTGAGACAGGGTCTCGATAAATTACACAGACTGCGTCTGGTCTCAAACTTGCGATCCTCCTGCCTCCGCCTTCCAAGCCGCTGGGATTACAGGTATGCGCCATCGCAGCTGGCTCTAGTAGCCACATTTTAAAAACCATGAGCAGGTGCTCTGCTTGGGACGTGCTGTATCCCCCCAAGGCTCATGTGCTGGAAATGTGGTCCCCAGGATGGTGATGTGGAACTGTGGCTCTTTAAGAGGTGGGGCCTAGCAAGAGGAGGGGACTGATGCCCTTCAGGAGGGCCCAGTCTGTTATAGAGCCAGGTTCCTCTCCCTCTGTCACTATCCCAGGGAGGCCTCTCCTGCTCCTGTCAAGAGCTCCTGCCATGTGACACCACCTGCCACATGATGCCATCGATATGTTCTCTGGAGTTTCCAGCCACCAGATTGATGAGACAAATGAACCTCTATCTATATGAAGAACCCAGGCTCAGGTGTTCTGTTTCAGCCACACACAAAAAAAATAAGACAGCAGGGGAACTTTTCATTATCCAGAACAGTGTCAGTTCAACATGCAGACAGTTTAAAAATTAATGAGACATTATATTGACATTTTAAAACTAAGCCTTTGACATCTGTGGGTTTTACTGTTTAATTCTCAGTGATGATGAGCCACAGAGCCTTCAGTTAGTAAAGCCAGCCAGCATGGAGGTGCACAGCTGTCATCTCAGCACTCAAGACGCTAGGGCAGGAGGGGCGTGAGTTTGAGGCCATCCTGGGCTACAGAGACTCAAAAAACCAACCAAATAAACAAAAATGTTACCAAAACATATGTTAAAATGACTCTGTTCATCACTAATACCACATGAGATAGGGATTTCCATTTCCACTCCTTCCTTCCCCACAGCAGGCAGGGCTAAGGCTAAGGGGAGAGTGAGTCCTCAAGAGTCCCCAGCGGGCACTTGAGAAGACCAGCAGGAAAACCAGGAACCTGAGCTCTGATGAATTGTCTCCATTAGCATTTCCAAGGAGGTTGACAATCTTTCTAAAAAATATATATTTTTAAGTATATTCTTCTAACAGGAAAAACAATCTTTTGATTCCATTTTCCAAATATCTGAAAAGCAGGGCTTCAAAGGGAACCAGAATCCAAACCCTGAACCTGTTCTACTTTGAGAAGTTAAAAATTTTTGTTTGAACTCAAACGTGAACCTGGAAGTTTGAATCCTATGGGTAGTTCCAGTGTCGTATTATAACCAACATGGCCACCTCCCCCATTTGGGGGAGAATGCAAGGAAATAGTTATAGATTCATACAGTGGAAGAACTATTAGAGGCTACTGAACTTCAGGAACTCAGCCTAAACCACGTAAGTGACAAGAACAAAAAATCCCATCTTACGATACTAATACATAATATACAATAACACATATAAAGGAAGCACAATGGGGCTGGGGTTTAGCTCAGTTGGTGGAGTGCTGCTCTGTGCTCCAAGGCCTGGGGTTCGATCCCCAGCACTACAAATATGGGAAAAGGGACTGGCAGCCCACTCCTGAAACAATCCCAAAACAATCAGCAATCGAAAACCCTATGAATAGCAGAGAAGCACTGACATAGTGCCGGGCATAGCAAGTGTTGGGGAGCATTTCATCTGTTGTATGTAGGGTTGCTATGAATCAGACCCAACTAGACAGCACCTAACAACAATGGAAGCATGAAGTCACAAAAACCCAACTTAACGTTACTCTGCATGATGCACTCGAATATATTCTGTACTCTTGTGGCTCCATTTAAAAATAATGCTGTTGCAACAACTACATTCACTCTGCACTTACTGATGGGCCGTGATGCCATTTGGAAAATGCCGGCTTAGACATTCCTGTGTTTGACAGCATGTGTGAACTCACTACTCACAGGGCTTCCTCCTTCAAAGGAGACTTAAATTTTGGAGGAATGAAAAAAATTATTTCCCAAATCACCCCCAATATGATGGATGGTCAATTGAGTGGCCTACACACATAAAACGTTACCTTAATGGCACTGTCCAGCAATGAATGCTTGGCCCTTGAAGATGCCTTTAGACAGTACACTTTCACTTCCACTGTATTAGTTCATCTCATTTTTATTGCTTTAGGGTTACTTTCTATTTTAGTTAAGAGTTTAGTTTTCCTCACACTGAACTTTTTTACAAATTTATGGCAACAAATTTATCTTACATTTTCAAAATAGATCGTTTTAGTCCAGGCATGTCCAACCTGGGGCACGTGGGCACATAGCCAAACAAAATCTTTTTTTTTTAATTTTTTATTTTTGGGGGTAGAGGTTGAACCCAGGGCCTCACACATACTTTGAAAGTGCTCTATCACTGGGCTGCACCCCTAAATCATTTCTCACTTTTTTGAGTCAGGGTCTTGCTAAGTTACACAGGCTGCCTCTAGCCTCGACCTCTTCATTCTCGTGCCTTCATCTCCCAAGTCACTGGGTTTACAGGCGTGTGCCACTGCACCCAGCTCCCAGTTTTTTCCATGTGCTTTTTAGCATTTATTTTATGATCGCCCATTACTACATATATGCACTGACTCTATCATATGATTTATGTACGGCCCAAGACAGTTCCTCTTCACTTGATGTAGCCAGGGAAGCCAAAAGGTTGGACAGCCCTGTCTTACCCATTTTGTGTTGCTGTAACAGAATGCACAGACTGGGTAATTAGAAATTTCTCTCCGTTCTGGAGATGGAGATGGCGAAAAAAGTATCACAGTGCTGGTGCCTGACCAGAGGGTTGTTTTTTTTTTTTCTCTTTTGTGGTCCTGGGGGTTGAACCCAGGGCCTCGTGCTTGCATGCTTTCCAAGTGCTGGACCACTGAGCTGCACCCCCAGCCCATATTTTTACTTTTTGAGACAGGGTCTCGCTAAATTACGCAGACTGCCTCTGGTCTTGAACTTGCAATCCTCCTGTCTCTGCCTCCTGAGCCGCTGGGATTACAGGCGTGCATCACCACACCTGGCTGGCAGAGCTTTCTTGCTGTATTATTCCATGGCAGAAGGCAGAAAGGCAATGAGCTGGCTGGTGGGCAGGGACTAGGGTAGGGGGACAAGATTCTTCTGCCAGGAGCCCACTCCCGAGATACCAACCTCAATCCATTCCTGTGGGCAGAGCCTCATGATCTATTCACCTCTTAAAAGTCCCACCTTCCAACACTTGCTTTTAGGAACACAAACTCAAACTATAGTGTGGTGAATTCAGAAGGAAGGTTAAGCGGGTACAGAAAAGAGATGGCTGGGCGAGCATGCTCAGGACAAGGCCTGTGACTAGCTGTTAATGCAGTGAAGGGTGGCGGGGCCCTTCCCTTGGCGGGACTGTCACTTCCCAGTGGAGAACAGATGTGATAACCAGGAGGGCAGGTGCCTGCACTC
Organism: Pedetes capensis; assembly: GCA_007922755.1. Taxonomy (NCBI): domain Eukaryota; kingdom Metazoa; phylum Chordata; class Mammalia; order Rodentia; family Pedetidae; genus Pedetes; species Pedetes capensis. The sequence continues at coordinate 21,301 of VMDO01002882.1, read as the reverse complement.
TCCTTCCACCACATTAGTGTCCTCAAGAGACTCCTCTGGCATGAAGCCTTAAGATGGGGCAAGGCAGGCAGGGGGCAGGAGGCTTTTGACTGAAAGAAGGAAGCAGGCTCACCGGCACAGATGCACACAAGTACATGAATGGGCTGGCAGAAAGGCATCACACACACAGCTGCACTTCCAGGCCACTTTGAGTATCTGTCCTCAAGTCCACGGGGTCAGACCAAATACAAAAGGAGCAGAGAAGTACGCTTACCTGTCTATAACCTCCAACCAAGCTCTTTATATGCAGCTCACCCCCTGCCCCGTGCCTTCATCAGGAGGCAAGGAAGTGTTGCTACAGGCAGGGAGTCAGAGATAAGCCAGACGAAACCCAATGGAAACATCAATCCAAAGTTAACAGCAGGATCTAAGAAGCACGTGTCTGTTACCTATAAAATTCTTACCGCTTTTCTATATGCTTGAGAGTTTTCCTAACAGAATGCTGGAAAACATTAAGTGCCAGAATACAACTTGCCTTCTGCAAGAGCCATGTGCTCTTTCTGAGGAACACTGCTCTTCAACAGGTGGACATGTTGGCCCAACATTGATTAAAACAGAATGAAGGTTACAGCGGGGTCTTTTTGAACCAGAAGATGCTATCACATTTACCACGCTTGAGCCCTGGCTGCATGGGATACACAGTACGGGTGCCTGCAGGGACGATGACGTCCCTCAAATACCCCATGTACATTATTAGGAGACAGGAAATAAATACTTTAAGACATTTAACCATTTTAGCGAATACGTCCTGATTTGTCGCTAGTGAACACTCAGCACTCTGGCATGCTCCAGCTTCTGGGCAGTGGCCTTGGCCTCCTCAACCAGGACCCACACCCTGGGGGAAAATAAAGCTCCCTCCTTGTAGGGAATTATCCAACCCTCATCTGGCCCCCTGATTGGTGATCAAGGATCTCCCCTTGATTGCCCAAGGAGTGACATTTGGTTTCACTCTGTTTGAATGTCACTCCTAAATTGGTGACACTTAGCCACTCCTGCCCCCCACCTGATTGCCATCTTGAGGCAGTAAAGGCAGTTACCCCAGGGCTATATAAACAAAGCTCCTGCTGCATGTGAAGTGGCTGAGAGCTTGCTGCTTGCTGCTGGGGCTGCTGGGGCTGCTGGGGCTGCTGAGGCTGCTGAGGCTGCTGGGGCTGCTGATGGTGATGTTGCAAGCTGCTGGCTGCTAGTTTCCTGCAGAGAACTCTCTCCATCTGACCACCAATGAAGAAAGAACTCTCTCTGGATTCAACCAGCAACACAGAAGCATCTCTCCTCACGACCACCAAGACCAGGACAACTAGATGGCGCTCTCAAGGACCACAAACAAGGTGAGGACAGTCCCTTTGATCAGAACCTATGGACAGAAGCTGAGGACAGTCTCCAGTCCTAGCGCTGGAGGCAGAAGAGCTGCTGCCCCTGAGGCAGCAAAAAGAGCTGCAGCACTTAGAGGCAATAAAGTGCTGCTTTCCTCCCGGAAAGGCAAAAGTGCCCGAGGCTTTTTTTCTTTCTCTCCCCTTTCCCAGCTTCCTGAGGGCCACAGGAGTCCACCCCCCTCACCTGAGGGTCCTGAGTGAGTTGTGTTTAGATACCTATTTGCGTGGCCGCACCTCCTGGCTGAACATCAGGGCCAGAGTGGTGAGGTGTGCACCCCACACCTCCTCCTCGTTCCTGGCAGCAAAAGTCCAACCTCAGACTTCAGCAAATGTTTTAAACTTGCCAATCACAAAGACTATCCCCTCTTTGGTTTGGCATGGCCAGATCCTGGAAAGCAACACTCTAAAAGTCCATGTCCTAGGCTCCACATTTTGTCATTTGCAACTGTAGCCAGTCACTAGCTCTAAAAAGAGTAGTGAGACTGGTTAAGTTACAGCTGATAAGTCTATTCCCCGCCAGAATGAAAGTTGGCTATGGAGATGATCAGGTGATCTTTTCTACTTACTAGATCTTCCCATACATACAGATCATAAAACCACAAGCTGATTCAAAAAGAGAAGAAGAAATTAGGTGCAAACAGTTAAGTTAAATTCAGATTTCTTTTTCTCATGTACCTGCCTTCTGATCTCTAAAAAAATAAACTTACAAACTAAAAAATAGGGCCAAGAGTTAACGGGCCTGAATTTACTTATGACCTGCTAAAGGATTTAAACCACTGACTGCAGGCAGTCTCTTCCAGAAGCAAACTTTATTTCCATTGCTTTTCATGAGTAGACAAACACTTACAGTTTTACTGATACCAGGTTTTCACACTCAGCAAATGAGAATTTACACACCAGACCCAACCAGTGAGGCATACCAAGTATTTGGGATCACAGGATCAAAATACAGTAGATGGAAAGGTCAAACACTGAGCTTCATTTGGGATATTTATCAACCAGTAAAGAAGCATCACTCAAAAAGACCACTACCGGGAGCACGAGTTCAGAGAAATTCCCATGCAGGGGATCTAGGTTCTGACTCACAGTCACCAACTTGGGACCTGCCAGGCAGCTGACAAAAGGCCTGTCACTCAGCAAAAGGACCGGTCCCCATTTCAGAGTGACTAGGAAATCTGCACAGCAGGACTCAAAAGTACTGAGGATGCTCAAGATGGGAAAGAAGGAAGCACATAAAAACCACATTAAAACTCTGCCTACCAACGCATGCGGGCTGTCAAGACACACCACGTGGTAGAAATGATTGCAGCTCAGGACTCCTCTCTAAGGTGCAAGATCTCTGCACTTCTCAAAGGGTGTCTGAAACCATAATCTGAAACCCAACCTTGACGCCAAGCAGGATGGTCATTTCCTAAGGGCATGGCAAGGGAAGAGAAGGACAAAGGGAGCCAGCAGGCGATCTTCAAAATCTTTATTATAAAATATAGTACAGAGCTCATACATGGTTTTCCAATATTCTCGAATACATACACCGCTGAATGAAGCACTGCAAAACACCTGGCACTGCCCACAAGAAGCTAACTTCTATGAAGATCTCAGTCCCTTTAGAGTTACAGAGAAACTCTGCAGCAGGTAATCCAATGGAGAGATGGCAGATTGCCAGGGTAGCCAGGCTTGCCGGCTGAGTACGCACATCGTTTGTTCTATGGGTGGAAATCCACATCCATCGGAGACGGCCCACCAAAGCTGGTGCCCAAATTTGTACACAGATGAGGCAGACTGGAGATCAAACAGCTCTGGACAACCCACAAGTCTCAGGCTGCTACTTCTTATTCCTGGGCTTTAGCTCTTCAGATGCATTACGCAGGAAAATGTAATTTTTCTTTTGGGGATTATAAAATTCATGTCCCTAAGGAGGAAAATAACCCCAATGATCTTATTACTAAAAGCAACAGCAAGCATTCACAGGCACGTTTTACAAACCAAGTCCTGGGCTAAGTGAGTGAAGCAACCTCTTTGGGAGGAACAACACGAAAACGGAAAGAAAGAAAAGTCAAAGGCGAACAAAAACTGCAGTCCCCAGAGAGAAGGCAAAGGGCCTGGTGCGAGGCTGAAGGTAGCACCCTGCAAAAGGGTGGTGCTTCACCTACTTGTCCACCCCCCACGACCTCACTGCCAAGGGGACTGCCCCAGGTCACTGGATCAGGGTTCACTTTGACCTGATACCGTTTCAGAGGAAGGCCCAGCACTGGGGGCAGAGGACCCCAGACGGCCTATGACACAGAAGCAGCAGCCCCCGCAGGACAGCAGTGGAGGTCTAGGGCTTCCATGTGTGCTGAGCCTGTGTTACAGGGGAAGGGGGCCATATAACATCAGCAGGGCCCAAAAGATCAGGAAGCAGTCAGCCTGCTCAGTGCTATGACTGTCATGCAAGCCCTTGGCACATGACCCCACAGAGAAAGGAATGGCAGCTACCAAGATTGTAAGTGGGTCAGGACCTAATCCAATCTGAATTTTAGGAAGAGCCAAGCTGAGAGGGTGAGACGTAACTGGGCTGAGAGAAACAGGAGGTGATCACAAGGTCTGGGGTGGGGGGGCCACGGCTCCTTGCACTCTCTCACCTCAAAAGGCATGTCTAGAAAGTTCTGAAAGTTTTTAGCGATCAATGGTGACTGTTAAGTCTCACCGCCATATTCAAGCTGGTTTTTCTGAATGGCTAGCCAGTATTATTCATAGGCAACCACGGCTGCATCCTGGGGAAAACTGTTCAAGCTAAGAGCATGGGGAATTCCTGAGGATTTTTCCAAAGGCAGTACTAGGGGGCCGAACCCAGAGCCTCACGAGTGGGAGGCTGGTGCTCTACCACTGAGCTGCACCCTCAGCCCATTTCCTACTTTTTATTTTGAGAGAGGGTCTTGCTAAGTTGTGCAGGCTGCCTCTGGCCTCAAACATGTGATCCTCCTGCCTCAGCCTCCCGAGTTGCTGAGATTATAGGTATGTGCCACGTCACCTGGCCTGAGATTTTTAAAACTTGATTGTGATTATGTAACCCCTACTACAAGTTGACTCAGAAGAATTACATGACATCAATTTTTTTGGATACAGGATCTTGGTTATATAGCCCAGGCTGGCTTGGAACTTGCAATCCTCCTGCCTTAGCCTCCCAAATGCTGGGGTTACAGGTGTGTGCCATTATGCCCAGCCATGACTTCAATTTTTAAGTAGCATTCAAAGCAATGAGGTTCCTCACTTCTTTCACTTTACTATGTTTTGGGGGAGGGGTGCAAGAGATCAAGCCAGGACCTCGTGCATGCTAAACCAGCTCTCTCCCGACTGAGCTAAACTCCTATCCCCGCCAAAGCCAGTTTTCCCACTGGTGCTGGGGATCAGATCCAGGGTCTTTCACATGCTAGGTCAGCACTCTGAGCTGCACCTCCTGCCAGTCTGCTGTTTTTCAAATACTAGAATACTCAGAGCCCTGAGTGTAACTTAAGTTACAATGCAGTAGGGTCTTTTTTGTTTTTGCTTTGGTGGTGGTGGGAATGGAACTCACGGGCCTCACGTATGCCATGCAAGCACTCTACCATGGAGCTATACCCTCAACCCCTTTTTTTAAAAATTTGAGACAGGGTCTGTGTCGTTTCAGCTGGTGTTGAACTTGATCCTCCTGCCTCAGCCTTCTGAGTGCTGGGAATACAGGAGCCCAGCTAAATGTGAAGTTTTGATGTGACTGTTGGGTTGAGCACAAGAGAAGGAGATGCAGTGAAGAGTCCCACGGGAGCTGAGAGGGGACCACGGCCTTGTGCCCACAAGCAGGCCACAATCTGTGTACACTCAGTGAGGCAGTACCAAGCATGTGCACTCTGCAAGACTCAGCGCGTAGCTTCTGCAGGTAAACAAAAGCCAAATGGTGGCACATGCGCACCAGAGTATGCCCTGGCATGACAGAGGAGGGGATGGGCAGCACACACGACAGTGCCGTGTGCTTCAAAATCATTAGCCTAGGGCAAGAAAGCCAGGAAGAAAAGAGCACATAGTGTGTGACCCAATTACACAAAATCCTAGAACCTATAAACCTGTCTACAGGGACAGGACGCCGATCAGCGCTTCTGAGGGAGCAGGTGGAGGAGGACTTGGGAACCCACATGGGGCCTCTGGAGAGAGGACATGCTCGTGCTCTCAACAGCTGCTCTCACAGTGTTGAGACAATCAGAGTGGGGCCTAAACCCGAGGTGAAGAACACTGAGCATTAGGGAAGAGGGGCCAGGAACCAAGTCAGAAACATAGGAACCAGTGGTTTATGCGGCCAGGATGGGTGCCTCAGGACCGCAAAGCCCTGTGAAAAACAGCTGGGAAGAAAGAAAGTGAGCAACGGTCAGAAAGAGGAGTAAACCAGGAGGAAGAAACAGCAGAGAGAGAAGAGAGCTTGTGAAGGAAGAAGGTATGGGCCACCGAACCCCAGAGGAGGCTTCTGGACTAGACAAGAAGGACAAGCCAGGTTCATTGAGCCCAGATACAGGAGACCAGCAGGCCCCTGGCAGTGGTTGAAGGGAGGGGCTGAGAGCAGCGAGTGAAGAGGGAAGGCACTGAGCACATCCTCAACAGGCTTATCCATACTGGAAAGCAGGTTTCCTGAGGGAGGAGCGGGTGGAGAGTCTGGGAAAGGGCAGGAAGAAATGGCATCGAGAAATGGAAAGCAAGCAAGCAAATCCTGCATGGGCTGGGTTGAAGAGGGGCAGGTAGCAAAGGTGGAGATGAGCAGGAGAGACTGAAGTGGACCCTCGTCCATCAGGAGCAAGGTGGGGCGACTGAGGGCCAGCGTGTGGCAAGAGAGAATGAGAGCAGACACTCCAGAGCTAACAACAGAGAAGCACAGGACGCGCTCCTGGACAACACATGCCCCACAGGGCGGGGACAGGGCCCCATGTGTGCACCCGTCACCATCCTTCATGCCTCAAAACGCAGCCAACACTGTCAGCTACTAACTCCTCTTCCCCCAAACAACTTGCCAACTAGTGCTACCAGTGGCCGCTGTGTGGCCTGGCCCCACACCTGTCTCCCAGCAGGTATACAACCACATGTAGAGAGCCGGCCCTAGCCCGTCTGTGCTTCTTCCTGTGCCCAGGAACAGAGAGGGGCCCAGGGGCTGGCAACAACTGAGGGCTTTCTCTGCTGGGTTCTCACTGAAGCCACACTGAACCCCTCAAGCCTGGGAGGACGAGCCCCTTGCAGGGCAGTTGCAGTGTCCAGCCTGAGGACACACAGCAAGTCTGGAGAAGACTCCCAGCTCTGGCTGAAGCCTCTGCCCCAGATCCTGACCCGAGGTCTGAGAGGGCCCGCAGCGGGCCGGGAGAGCCTCACCTTGGACCAGTCATAGCTGGAAGCGTACGCAAATATGTTTCCATTATGATTGAAGCAGCAAGCTGAGATCGGCTGGTCTAACTGTTCTGAAGTTTTTAGTTTTGTTCTGGCATCTTTATCCCAGAAGCTGAACCTTCCATCGGATCCCACAGTTGCTAGGGTGCCATGGACAGGGTGGAACGCGATTCCATTTACCTACAAGGGTGGAGATGAGCAATGAGAAGCAGGAGCAGACACAGGTGGCGAAGCAGGCTTTTGCCAACGCATGCGTCGGGTGGGATTCAGGAAACAAAACACACATCACATTTCACTACTCAGCCAGGCAAACAGAGTTTTCTGTCAGCCTAGAACCAAACCCCACCCCTCAGGATGCCCACCAGGCAGCAGGGGTTCATGCGTGGACACAGCCAGCAGTGACAAGAAGCACAGCTCAGAAAAACCACTATTTCTCAGTCTTCACTATCTGTGCGTACCAGCACTTGTAAAGAAGTTAGGAAACGCTTGCCTCCACAGTCTTAAGCCTGCATTTGCAAACAAATCCAGAATAAAGCCACTCAACGGGCTCGTGGAAACAGAAACCTGAAACCTGCAGCATAAGCCACTCACTTCCTGACCCAAACCTGCAGCCTCAGCCGATCACTCAGAGAACCATCTTGAAATCTCTCTAGGGGTTTTCGAGGGGAAAGGTCAGTTTCTATGAACATACCGCGTAGATGTCTTGGGGTGCTGAAGTATTGGTTCCATTCGATCGATGACACTTAAAGGTGAAGTTATCTTTGGCCCTGAAAAACAAAGGCCCATCTAAGATTTCATTTTTAAAATAAGTCTCAAGTCACAATCCCAGGTGCTTGAGTCCCACTTACGGATTTGGGGGGTTGATATAGTGAATGGCAACTCTCCCCTCGATGCTCCCCAGGGCAAAACCAGTTGGCTTGTTCTGTTTGTCCTTAAAAATAGCCACACATCGATGCTATAGTCAAAAAAAGTAAAAATAGGAAAAAGTCTATTATCATGATGTAACTGTAAGGCTAATGTGATGTAAATAATGGTCTCATTTTCAGGTTTTAACAAAACCCAGAAACACTCCTCAAATATGATGAAGGTATCTTTATGTATCCCGCAAGTAACTTTTCAATAGTCATGTGACTTTGGGGCTGCTCTGTGCATGACTGCAACTGTCTGTCCAGTTGCTTCTCCTTGCTTTCCCACCCAGGGAGGCCATGCTTGCTCCAGCAGACACCTGGCCCTCGAAGGTCCTGCTTGGCTCTGATGCAGGCACTGGTCCTGCTTGACTGGAGGGGCTCCCTGTGACCAGAAGCCCACCAGCAGCCAGGGGGCGCCCTCCAGAAACACACCCTATGTGTGTCTTTCTGCTTCTTATGAGGCAGTGTCTGCCAGCCTGTTTCACAGGGAAACAGGATGAAGGGGACAGAGCAGCACTTTCTAAACCACAGACAAGCTACACACAAGTTAGACCACATTCTACTCTTTATGTCAGTGAACTTGACTATTTTAGATACCACAGGTGCAGCACCATGGAGTATCTGTCCTGTTGTGGCTGGTTTATTTTACTTAGTATAATGTCCCCCAGGTTCATCCATGCTATTGAAAACGGCAAGACCTCCTTTTTTAAGGCAGACTAGTATTGTATTATACAGATACTCATTTCCTCTATCCATTTACTTGGCTATTACGAATAACACTCTAATGAATGCAGAAGTGCAAATATCTCTTCAAGTCCTGATTATAATTCTTTTAGACAACTATCCAGGAAGATTTCAAGATCCTATGGAAGCTATACTTTTAAATTTTCAGGAGCCTCATGCTGTTTTCTGTAGAAACTGTGCCATTCTGCATTCCCTCCAACAGTGCAGGTTCGATTTCTCCACATCCTGGCAACACCTGCTATCTTAACATTTTGATGACAGTGGTTCTGACAGGTGTGAGGTGAGGTCTATTGGTGGCTTTTATTTGGTGTTCTCTGTAATACTGAGCATCTTTTCATAGATCCGCTAGCCATGTATATTTCTTCTCTAGAGAAATGTCTAAGTTCTTGGCCCATTTTTCTGCTTCATTAGTTTCTTTGCTGTTGAGCTGTAGGAATTCCTTATATACTTTGGAACTTAACCCCTTAGCAGATATATATTTTGCCAATATTTTCTCCCATTCTGTAGGTTGCCTTTTCACTCTGTTGATTATGCCTTTTGCTATGCAGCTTTTTAGTGTTCTATTGTTTTACTAGATTATTATTGCTTTGGTTGTCTGTACTTTTAGTGTCATATCTGAGAAATTATTGCTAAGACTAATGTCATGAAGCTTTTTAAATCTAAGTGCTAAAGCAACTTGGACTGCATACGACAAGGAGATGGAAAGGAAAAAAAAAAGATTCCCAAATATTTTTAGATGCAAGTGAGGGACCCTGGTAATTAATGAGACAGAAGAGAAAAGGAGAGGTGAATCTAGGGCTACTTCTACATTTCCAGCTTAGACAACCCAGAAAATGAAAGTCTCCTGCAAAGAGATGTGGAGCTTGTCAGAAAGGGGAGGAATGGCAGGGAGGGGCAGGTGAAGATCAAATGTTCACTCAGTGAACACTTCCTAAACTCCTTATGTATATAAAACACATATACACAGGGCAGGGACTAGAGAGAAAAACACCTGAATAAAGAGCTGTAGAAGGGGACCTCGGTTTGGCCTGGGGTACTGCTGTGCTGAGACCTCTGGGACAAACACAAAAGAGCTGTCAGACGACGGGTTTCCTTGTTGGAGACGTGAGTCTCCAGCCCACAGGTATGACTGAGTGACAGTAACAGACAGGAGATGAGATTGTGCTCCTGTTAGAAGGTGGAACCCAGGGAAGGTCAACAAGGTTTGACATTCAGCAAAGAGCCAGCAAGGAAGATGGAGTGGCAGCTAGAGAGGCAGAAGAGGATGGAATTACAGAAGCCAAGGGATGATGGCTGAAGAACATTAAGAACAATGGCAACTGGGCCTCTGTTCCAGTAAGATGATACTTCTTCAGTGCCCACTGGAATTATGGATGGTCATGTCAAAAACGGTTCCAGTGAAGCCATGGGGACAGAAGTTTCAACAGAGGGGGTGAGACAAATGGGAGCTAAAGGAACAAAGACAGGTCATGTCAGACTCCTGACTGCAAAGAGAAAAGGGATGCAGGTGGCACTGGAGGACAAAGGGGAGGCCTAAGGTGGTGTGTTTCCTAAGAACCAGATGTGGGTGTGCTTTGGTGAAGTCCTAACAGGGATTCCCAAAGCCATAGGAAAAAGGTGATGGACTGTGCTGGGCTCCAGTGCAGAATGGAGGACACAGGAAGACTCGCCTCCAGAGAACCGGCCTCTACCTAGCGGAACAGGCAGGGAAAATGCAGGTGCAGGCAGACTTCTAGATTCCCCTGGGAGAAGACAAGGGTCCCCATTGTTAGCTGCTTGTTTGTTCTCTGAGCAGGAACTGAACTGATCTGATCTGTTCAGACAAAGGCTACAGGAGGAAAAGCCTAGCAGTCTGAGAGTAAGGAAGGCTCAGCAGTCCTACAGCCAGTGGAGGACTGAACAGAAGAGGAAAACCCAGCAACTGTGCAAACACAATGAAGGCAAAGTAGGAGGAAGTGACAAATTTACAACGGGTCCAATCCGTCCTGATATGAAGTTTTATTCAGTAGCACTCAGCCCCCAGCAGGTTAAGGGGAGGACAAGTAAGCCAGGCTCCTGCACATATGGGAGCATTTCCTCACTAAAGGCCTATCTCCTGAAATTCACTCCCTCTGAACTACCGAGAGGCTTTTCAAAGTAAGCACAGCCATACTCCCGCATGTGAGCACCAGCTTGCACACACCAGGTGCTAGGTGCACAGTTCTTGATGAACTCAGGCTCACCTGGTGTTTCAGTGGAGAGTCTATCCTCCTGAACTCAGAAGGCTGATTCTCTAACTGGTAGACGATCAGGCCCCTCTCTGCAGTGGCCACCACGGCCATCGGGTATATCTGGGGAGGGGAGGACAGCAGACTCACTTACTTGAGAAAGGGGCTTTTCATACTAAAACATAACATTGATTTTTTGGCAACTAATTTCTGAATTTTTAAAAAGTTTAATAATAGTATCAACATGATTCATTAAAGCCTACAGGAATTATATTTGTTAAATAGAATATTCACATATATGTAAGACTTTGAAAAAAACTATAACATGTAAATATTTAGAAAATATCCTGAGGAACTGAGAAGAACTGAAAATCACTGATACCACTCCTTCAATGATAAGAGCTTACAATATAGTCTCTTACTCCATTCTTTTCTCTGAGCATTACACATGTGTGCACTTCTGTGTAACTTACATCCTTTATTCAAACCATGTTTCGTGAACACCAGCCCCCACCATGCACTTTTCCAAGACTATTATAGTGACTGATAGTGTTCCTTCAAGTGAGTGTATTCAGGGACACAAGAATTTTTAAACCATGCCCTCTGTTGGCCCATTAGATCACTTTCAATGTCGTACCACACAATACATCATACCAAGCAATGATTATTTACACTTATCATTTTTCTCATGATAAATTCCTAAAAGTGGAATTACTGGGGCAGTTGGTACAAAATCTTAAAACCTACAACTAAATGGATGGAGAAAGCTCTTCAGTCTCCATCCCACTCAGAGACACTCCCCAAAGACCAGTAACTACTAAGTTACTACAAGCTTCCCTACAACCACATAATAAATGTCACACTGGGGATGACACGTAGCTAGTTGCATACGTTCAAACAAATAACAAAAACAACCAGTACTCTATAAGCCTGGAACAAATGCAGCCGCCAATCTTCTAAGCTGACCAGGGTAATCTAAATTATATCCCTGTGTCTATTAACAAAGTAGAGGGATTTTTGTGTTATTTGCTAACTACAGGATGTCATAATGTGAGAAATGCTTACTGTTTTTAAAAAGGAAATGAAAGTCCTTACCACGTCAGCACAGTAACACCGTTCAGGAAGTTGCAAGACCATCATAGGATTTGATGAGCGGGTATCCCAAAACTAAAAGCATAAAAGGAGGAGCAGTAAGTAACCATTCAGGGCTGAGGACTACCTGGGTAAGAACAAATGCCCATCTTGATAGGGCCATATAATCCTTCAGCTGCATAACCTACCTTTAACGTCTTATCCCAGCTCCCAGTCATCACACAGCTGTAGTTTGGGGCTTTGATCCAATGGATGGTTTTAACAGGAGCGTCATGCTTTCAGGAGAAAAACAGATCAACCTAACATTGTGCTAAATAGCTTTAGTTCTGGAAATGTGAAGAAAAGGAACTTCAAATTGAAGTTATACCAAAAGTCAACAGATGTATCAGTGCCTCCCCAAGACCAAACACATTCAACAGAAATGCACAAATCTACCTTCCATTCTAGCAAACTTTGACTTTTACTCATAATTAAAGAGTGACAAAGCCAGGCACTGTGATGCACGCTTGTGATCCCAGTGACTCAAGAGGCTGAGAAGATTGTGAGTTCGAGGTCAGAGGCAGTCTGTGCAACTCAGTAAGCCTGTCTCAGAAATAAAAAAATAAAAAGGGGTTGAGGTTACAGTTCAGCGATAGAGCACTTTCCTAGCATGTGGGAGGCCTTAAGTTTAATCCCCCAATACAAGAGAAAAAAACAGTGACAATCATGACAGTAAGACCCTCCTTGGGGAGATGATCAGAAATACCTACCAGTCTTACATATTTATCAGGGTGATATGAATTAGGAGGTCAGAGATGCTTCCAGTGCATGGGGCTGTGACCTCAGAAGATGGAAAATGTGTCCATGTCAGAAGGCTCTTCTGAACACCTCTCCACAGCAGGGTGGGCCCTCCAGCAAAAGGCTCTCTTGTCTTCACTACTGCCCTTTCTTAGCGTTACTCCCACGACAATTTGCCTCTGGTCCCTAGACTATAAAACTTCCATAGGCATGTGGAGGTGTCTTTCTTACTCAATGATGTATTTACCCTTGGTGACAGTGCCCAGCACATGGCAGGCATTCAATAAACACTTTCGAATGATGAGTGGCCAAATGCGGTTGAAAAAGGCAAGGTTGTTGACTTGCGTGTCAACAACCACCTCTTATAAATTTTTGTACCAGTAACTCCTTGTGACACTACCTAGACATACATGTACGACTCATGGCAAAGTGTTCTGTGAAATACCACCAGGAATGAGGATGGTTATAAAATATCGTTTTTGTGGTAAGGTTTCTGGTATACAGAAGTCTAACTAACTGAGTAAAATCAAACTGCACTTTTTCTACAATAGAGAATTATTACAACCAAACTATACCACCACAATCCTGAGTACTGGTTTTAACAGGCATTCTGCAGGCGGCTTTCCTTACTTGTGCAATCTGTATGGCTTGATTACTATTGAGGTCCCACATTTTGGCAGTTTTATCACACGATGCTGTAAACACTTTGCTCCCGTCCTAAAATAAAATGGAGAAAATAAGGCATTCTGAGAAAAATTAAATCTCTACGTGTATACTCTGACATCAGGCTTATCATACTTGTTTTGGAATTTTTATTTTTCCAATTGTTTGGGAGCCGACATATTGCAGACTGTTGTTGTTAGATGCCATCAGGTTGGTATCCGACTCATAGCGACCCTACATACAACAGGAGAAACACTATTGTCAGTGCTTCTCTGCTATTCATTGGGTTTTCAATGGCGGATTGATTTTTGGGAGTGGGTCCGTCTCCCAAGCCCACAGCACCTGGTGTTCCCAGGCGGTCTCCCGTCCAAGTACTAACCAGGCCCTACCCTGCTTAGCTTCCAAGATCTGACGGGATCTGATGCCACAGGGCTACCGCCGCAGGCACATTGCAGACTACAGTGTCATAAACAAAACACACTTACAGCTCTATTCTAGTAAAAGATAATATATAAACAGGATTTTTTTAAAAAATCAAGTAGCAGTTAAGCTACATAACGAGATCACTCTTGCCTAATCCCAGTTTTCCTCTCAAAGGCAACTTTGGAATACTTTTAAATATTTTTTCATATTTTGGTAAAGTATAAGCTTTCAGAAAAGTTGCAATACGATGTAAACACCTATAAATAGGACACCTAAATTCACCAATGCCACATTTACTTTATCTCTTTCTCTGTACACACATATGTATAAACATTACTATGAGATGTAATTAAAAAAATATGGTGAATGTTTAAATTTAAAAAAAAAATTAAAGTAAAAGACATATTGCCATTTAGTCCTCTCAAAATATCCCCTGCCCCAGCTTCAAGCACACTCATCTGGCTGTTCTTGCCACTTTCTGAAGCAGGTCCAGAAGTCCACATTTCTAAGTGCCTTTAGTTGCACTATTGTGGCTGCCTCAGTGTCCAAAATCCATTCAAAATGTTTACCTTTGGGGAAAAGCCAGGAGTTGCCCAGTGCCAGATCCAGTAATAAGGCAGATAAGGACACACCATGTTTTTATTTGACAGAAAATGCCATACCAGAAGCAATGGGTGACACAGAGCGTTGTCATGATGAAGAATGAAACTAAAGATACTCATGGAAGAAGACTTCCAGAACTGCTTTTAAAAATGACAAGAATGATGGGATAAGTGTGTTCGAAGCCAGTGGGAATATTCTGCAGGCGATTAATGACAATATGCCTTTCACTCTAATAAGTTTTTTTATTTAAACATGCACTGTAATTTTCAATCACACATCATACTTTTTGTTTATCTCCATGTGCAATAGAACTATACTAATTTATAGTAATCACTGATCCTAGCTAAACTATGAAGTAGCTTAAAAAATGGGGAGTATAATGATTTTTAAATATCCACTTGTAAAACCCACACAATCAGTCTCCTCTGTCTTAGTAGTAGAAAACAGCCATACCCATCACATGACGAATATGGCTTCATTCCAATAAGACTTTATTTACAAAAACATGCAATGGGCCAGATTTGGCTCACAGGCATAGTTTGTAAACCCAGGGCCTAGATTGTTTCATTTCTGGTTTCAGAGCTCAAAGATTTCCCATCATCCTACCCTAGTTAAACCTTCTTCCCATTTGAAGCTACTAACCCTCTACCTGAGGGCTGAGATTTAGCTCAGTTGGTAGAGTGCTGCACTGCAGTCTCTGAGGTACCAAGTTCAATTCCCAGCACCACAAAAATGGGAGAAGGACCTGGCAATCCACTCCCAAGGCAATCCCGAAACGATCAGCCATTGAAAACCCTATGAGGATCGCTATGAGTTGGATACCAACTCGATGGCACCTAACAACAACAATTCTCTACCTGAAAGAAAAAACTGGCTCCTCACTCTAGTAATGAATGCAGAGGGATGGAGCCACAGAGCCTTGGAAACACAGCAATTCAACTAATAGATGGTTGAACAGTAATACCTCACATCATGGAATACTACTCAATGACAAGGAGAAACTACAGATACACATAACACCTGGATGGATCGCCAGTGCATTATATTGAGTGAAAGAAGCTACTCAAAATGTTCCATCCTATAGGACTACATTTATATTATGTTTTTCTTAAGCAAAACTTAGGTTCAGAAGATGAATCAGTAGTTTCCAGGGGCTGGGAGTTAGGGAAGATTTGACTGCAAAAGGGCAAAGGGAATTTGGGGACTGATTGATGTGTTCTTCAAGAACATGACTGTAGTCTTCAAAATGCAGAGTTATCCACTAAAAAGATTCTTTTACTGTATGCCTAATAAATAAATCTGACTTAAAAACAATCTAATAAATACAAGGGCTAGGGTTTAGCTCAGTTGGTAGAGTGCTGCACTGCATTCTGAGAACCTGGGTTTAAGCCCCAGCACTGCCAAAATGGAAGAAGGATGTGGCAGTCCACTCCGGAAACAATCAGACAGTGAAAACCCTGTGAGGGTCACTATGAGTCGTACACAGCCTGACGGTACCCAACAACAACAATAATAAATCTGAGAAAAGATAGGTACAAAACTTTGGAAGGGCCTTGAGGTTTAGCTTCCTTAGCATCATGTCCATCTGCCCCTTGCTTCCTTCTGTTGGATTCAGCCACCAGGCAGCAGTGACAAAGAAGTGGGAAGAGAGGCTGGGGTATTAATCCTTCCCCCTGCTCTGCTGCCAGGGGACCATGCCCAGCAGCTGCAGCTCCTCCTGTTATTCTGAAGCCCCACTTACTGCAGTGCCACCCTCCCTGGTGGTTGGTAAATGGGTCAATTCATCACTCAACTCTCCTCACCCACAAAGAACAGAAAAAGAGAAAAGCTCAGAGCAAACAATGTATTTAAATTGTCTATGTTCAGGGTCTGGAGAGGAAAAAGAATTTTAAAAATCTTCAAAACATTTCTAATATCTAATTATAGAAATGTATTCTTATTTTCCTCTAGGATTTTAAGATAATTTCTAGTTTTAAAACAACATAACGCCATGGCATAATTTAGAGATTGGAAAGGCTTCAAGAAATTATATAATCCCTTGTTTAAGGTAACCCCAATAAAATAATGGATTTTTTAATGAAAGGAAAGCTTTTGGAGAGAGCATTTAATTAAGCTAACATTAAGAGCATCAATAAATTACTATATTCACATTTTAAAAAAATTAACATTCATACAATGTAGATACATATATGCTACAGATAGAGCATCTTTAATTCAAAAAACTGACATGCTCTAAAGGTTTTGAGTATCACCTACCACTTAATTGGTTAGGGACACTCGACCAGCAAAGTCCACGCAAATATTCCCAAATCCCCAAAATGCCAAAATCCAACATACTTCTGGTCCCAAGCATTTCAGATAATGGACACCTAATCAGTGTTTATGTGCAGGTTATTAAATATTCTGAATTAGAAACTGAGTAAAACGTACATCACTCCAGCAGACATCAAGCACAGGCCCGGTGTGCATCTGCTGGGCTTTTGGAATAGTCTGCCCGCTGTCCTGAACTTCCCAGCAGCGAACCTGTAAGAACAAGACAAATTGCTACAAACAAAGCAATTCCTGGTGTACAACACATATGCATTTAACACCTAGGAACTAGCAGGGTACAATTTAACTACAGACTTCTCTTACCAACTTAACTATCTAATTTGAAGAACAAAACAATCATCTGGGTGTGGTGGCATATGGCTATAATCCCTGACACTTGGGAGGAGGCAAGAGGATGGTGAGTTCAAAGTCAGAGGTAGCATGTATAACTTAGCTAGACCCTTTCTCAAGGTAAAACATAAAAAAGAGGCTTGGGGGTGCAGCTCAGTGGTAGAGCACTTGCAAAGTACACACAAGGCCCTGGGTTCAGCTCTCAGAACTGGAAGGGGAAAAAAAGCAATTAAAATGCACGCACAAGCTGCTATTTTCCTTAAAATATACAAGTTCTACCACTTACACCTAAAACAACAAATAATTTGCTCATCATACCCATGAGATTATGTCTTTTAAGGCAGAATAGAATATCACACGTAATTATACAGAGGATTAAGACTGAAGTAGAAATTTACCTTTCCACTCCAAATCCTTTAATTTTTATATCATTTCCCCCATGTATACAAAAGTATTGCATTTTAGAGATTTTGTAAATATGACAAGAAAATAAAAATCAATCAATCTCCACAACAGAAAACCACACTTTTAATGGTCCTGTGTGCTTTCATTCCTCCGTCAATGCACCCATTTTCTGGAAAAAAAACAGAGAATGCTGCGTCTATACTTCTGCAACTACACCTTTCTTCACCTCATCACCCTATTCCTCTTGCTGCATTATCCTGATAGTTTTTCTAACCTTTTTATTAGTAATTTTAGTGCGCAACTTAATGAGTCTCCGTATGAATTTCTACATATTCATTTCATTGTACATTGCTCACGTTAACCTCCCTCTCCCTCCCCATGACCCTCCCCACCAATGGTTCTAATATTTTTAGCATCTTCCTAGAAACTATGCTTAAAAAGTGAACTTGCTTCCAAGCCCGGCGAGGTGGCACATGCCTATAATCCCCGGGGCTTGGGAGGCGGAGGCAGGAGGATTGCAAGGTTGAGCCCAGAGGCAGCCTGTGTAACTTAGCAAGACCCTGTCTCAAAAAGTAAAAAAATGGGCTGAGGGGGCAGCTCAGTGGTCCAGCACTTGCAGAGTATGCAAGAGCGAGGCCCTGGGTTCAACCCCCAGTACCGCAAAAAAAAAAAAAAGTGACCTTCCTCAACCATGACCTTCCTCCCTCCTGCTCTCCTGCATCCTCCCCACTGCCCCTGCCTCCCTGTTCCAAGCCAGTATGAACGCTTTCCCCAAAACTTTTAAAGTGGGATTCCATCACAGCAACACTTCATAAGTTCTCACTATTGGATATTACAACTTTCAGATTTTCACTAGCACAAAGTCACTTTTTAATGAGCCGCTACCAGGCACTGGTGAGGATCATGGATCCCCACACTTCACTGTGCAGATCTGCATCCTGGCTTCGCCACTCAGATATGTGGCCAGGGGTCAGCAATTTACTTCTCTAAACCTCAGCATCCTGATTCATAACACAGACAGAATAGCAGACTTCAATTTCCAGTAGGAGAATCAATGAGACTAAGGCTTAAATTGAAAGCTTTCTCATAAATACTGCCAATTATTCTTCTCCTTAAGAACTGCTGCAATTCACAGATCTATCAGCAGTACTTGAAAGGTTTAAGCTTATATTTGTTGCTACTATTTTTCTTCAAATTTTTTTGTTTTTGTTAATTTAACATGGAAAAAAAGTTTATCACATAAATTTCTCTCTTTACAATGGGCTTAAACATAAGATCGTGCACCTGGCACAGAATCGGGGAGTGTTTCCCTCTGCTGTACATAGGGTTGCTGGGTTGGATCCAATTCGACAGCACCTAACAACAATGAATGTTTTAAATTATTCCTTTTGTGAAGTCTCTATTCATATCCTGTGCTTGTTTTCTTTTCTTTTCTGTTGTAGTAATTGGGCGGGGGGTGAATTCAGGGCCTTGCACATATTTTGTAAGTGCTCTACCACTGAGCTGCACCCCCAGCCCTTTTAAATTTTTTATCTTGACTCAGGGTCTCACTGCCTCTGGCCTTGAACATGCAATCCTCTTGCCTCTGCCTCCCAAGTCACTAGGATTATCGGCTGTGCCACCAAGGCCAGCCACTGAGCTTATTTTTCTACCAGAGTTTCTAGTCTTTCTTTTGTGCACTATCACTGGTATTTGTGTATACATGGCATGTTTAAAACCACAGTGAATGTTTATATTTAAAAAAAAAAAACTGTGACACTAGTAGACTCACTGCCATTAATCCCCCTCCAAACACTCCCTCTGGCTTCAAACACACTTCTCTCATTGTTCTCACCACTTTCTGAAGCAGTTCCAGACGTCCTCTTTTGTGAGTGTCTCTAATTGCACTGTATACTGAATCATTCAAAACATTTACCTTTTGTGGTCATTTTGACTTTGGGAAAGAGCTAGATGTTGCACAGCGCCAGGTCTAGTGAATAAGGTGGAGGAGGACAGAAACTGCCGTGTCAGAACCCAGGTGTGACACAGAGCATTGTCATGATCGAGGATGAAACTAACATGAAAGAGAACTTCTAGAACTGCTTCACAAGCAGCAAGAATAATGGAATAAGTGTGTTCAAAGCTAGGGGGAATATTTTTCGGGGGATGATGGCAACAAGTCTTTTACTCTAGTAAATTTTTAAAAATTTAAACATGCACTGCATTTTTTGTTCACACCTCATATAATGGGTAATTATAATGTCTACCCAGGATGTGTGCTATTATCTAAAGTCAAAAAAGTTGAACATAAGCCTAAAGAACATTTTTTGGGATGCTAAGAAAGGAAATTTATACGCATTGTTATGGAAACACTTATTCTCAACTCATTCTCAATTCAAAACATTTGGTTTGGGAATGTGCTTCAAAATACTGGACTAGAGTAGGAATTTTCAAGCAATGTATATGATTGTGATTTCTCCATTCAGAGTGCTCACAGCTTATAGTTTCTTGAACAAAGTCACATATATGTCTCAGTTCTGATTTATTCACATGATATAGAATGAACTAAAGAGAAAGCTAACCTGACACACAGAGACACATGCTTTACCAAAGATGCATTTAAGAAGCACTTACATCATTAGCCCATGATCCTGCAATAAGAAAGTTCCCTGGCAAGGTTGGTGGGCTAAAAGACAGACAACCAATGCTGTCATCAGGAGATGATGTTACCTCAATATCCTGGGGAGGGAAAGTCAAAGTTAAAAAGTGCACATCAACACAATCTCAAAATTGCTTTCTTTCTCACTAAACATCTTGTGACGCACTTTCCTTGCCTCAAGAGCTAAATGACTTCAACTATTCCTTCCTTCAGTCAAGCCCAGGAGTAATACACAAGTAAGGCAAGTACTAGCGCTGCTGGGGCTAGAAGCAGAACTTCGAACAAAAGGCCAAGTTTTCCACATGGTGATCCACCAGGGCATTCTTGTGCCAAGTTCTTGATCACAGTTACCACCTGCCCCTGCCCCCCAAGAAATTCCAATTCAACAGTCCTAGTTCTCTGCTGGGCCCTGGGAAGCGGCAGTTTTCACAGGCACCTAGGGTGATTCTGGAGACCTGGCAGGTCAGGAGGAGAAAGATACAAGTCCAGTAGAGAGACTTTCTGTGCTCCAATGGACTAGAGAGAGTCTTAGAGCTTTCATTCCAAAGGTGGTTCCCACGTCCTGTTTCTCCTGCTGCCACTGAGGTAGGAAACCCTGGCTTGTTCTCTTTCTACAGACCATGTGAAACTTTAGGAAGTACCTTCATAGGGTTGTGATTATCTGTGGTTGTACTGCCAAACATGCTGGTACCACTGGTTCCAAAACCTGAGGTTGTTCCAAACAGACTCATTTTGGCTCTAAAAATTAAAATGGAAAATGTTAAGGACTGATCCTTTCTTAAGTAATAAATATCACTGAAAGACAATATAAAGATTGTAAGTCACAGAAGGCCTGGTGTGGTGGTGCATGCCTGTAATCCTAGTACTAGGAAGGCTGAGGCAGGACTGCCATAAGTTCAAGGCTATCCTGGGCTACACACTGAGTTCCAAGCCAGCCAGGACTACATTGTGCCTGTTTCAAAACACCAAAAATAGAGAGAAAAAAACAAAAAAAGAAAAATACCAGACTTCTCTCTTCAGGGGAGATCTAAGCATGCATTAAGCAGAGTGCTTTTTAAAAACAGGCTATTTCAGAACAGTTTTAGAATCATAGAAAATCGCCAAGACAGAATTTCCACACCCCTACATCCAGTTTCCCCCATTCTTAGTATCTTATGTTAGTATTATGAATTTGTCACCACTAATGAACCAGTGCCTGCAGCTGTAGCCCTGTGGCATCCGATCCCGTCAGATCTCAGAAGCTAAGCAGGGTCGGGCCTGGTTAGTACCTGGATGGGAGACCGCCTGGGAACACCAGAAGCTGTAGGCTTGGGAGAAGGACCTGGCAACCCCCTCCCAAAAAATCAATCTGCCATTGAAAACCCTATGAACGGCAGAGAGGCACTGACAATA
>VMDO01002881.1:138977-156585 GCA_007922755.1 Pedetes capensis | reverse complement strand
TATTTCCACACAATCCGCAGTAACCATCGGTCTCATTGGGTCCATATAGCCAAGTTCTTCATAACAATCTGGATTTAATTGGGGCCTCAAGTGCCCATAGAGACTGTTCCACGGAAGACTCCGCGACTACTGTACTGTTCGAGAGGCAGTGAAACCTGTGGGGTCTTCCCTAAAGCTCTCCCTGTCCCACGGAGATCGGACACCAGTTCCCTAAATCAGAGATTTCCTCCCCACAGCCTTGTTGTGTGTTGCGGTCGCGCTCAGAATTTCTCCGCCAGGGGCGGGCTGCGCCGCTGCGCCGATGAGAAAGAGCTCCCCGGCCACGCGCCAGGGCAAGCGGCTTCCCCCGCGTGCAACTTGGCCGGCTCCACAAGCTCCAGATCTCTCCGCAGCACAGTGGGGTGATTTGGGCTCACCTCTGATGTGTCTGGGATCCGGATATATGTGTGCCCAAATTTCTGTGGAGTTCGAGATCGTAGGCCTGACCCGCCGCAACAGAAGGGAGGGGAGCCGCGCCTCAGCTCTAGACGCGGATCGCTGGCACCGGCTTACCCCGTTGGCTATGGAGGGCGTTTGTGCGCTCCCTCACGGTGACTCACCTAGGAACTGCAGACTGTGTCTCGCAGGCATGGTGAGAGTGTGCTGGCAAGGTTGCACTCCGTGTTGGGTCCGGGGCTGTGGGTGCGTGTGCGCGAAATCTCCTCCAGATCTCTGGGATTCTAACCGCTCCCTGTGTTATGGCTAAATGGCAGCGGTCCCACTGCTGGCCACTGTGTAGCTCCTCTGAAGCCCAATCCTTAATTTCAGTGTACGCCTAGTTTCATTCTTTATCTCTCAAACTAAATTATCTGTTTCTATTTATTCAATTTGTGTTTTAAACCCCTAATCGAGGCTTCTTATTGCTCCGGGACAGAAGGTGTGTGTTATCTGTCCGCCATCTTGACTCCTCCCCCCACATCAATTACCCTCTTATGATAAAATCCTAGAATTTGAATTGCTAGGACAAACCACATTTTTAAAGCATTTTAATTCATGGTGCTGACTTGCCCTCGCGAAAGGACACAAGCAATGAATGTGTCTTTTCCCCCAATGTTCCAACAATCTGAACATCATCATTAATTTTTGTCATTATCATAGATGAAAAATAGTATTTAACAATTACTTAATATAAGAATTGAGATATAATTCACACACCATAAAATTCAACCTTTAAAAGTATACAATTCAATGCTTTCTGGCATCTTCATAAGTTTATGGAACCATCACCATTAATTCCAAAATGTTTTCACTTTCTCAAAAGGAGCTCTATACACATTCTCTTTTTCCTTCTGCCCATGGAAAAACCTAGTCTACTTTGTCTCCATAGATTTGCCTATTCTGGACATTTCATATAAATGTAATAATGCAACATATAGCCTTTTGTATCTAGACTCCAGCAGTATATGAGGGTTCTTTTCCCTGCATCCTTGTGACTATTTATTGTTTTGCTGCTGCTAGCCATTCTGACTGCAGTGTGGTGGCTTCTTAATGTAGTTTTGATTTGCATTTTCCTGATGGCTAAGGATGTTGGATATTTTTTCACACAGTTGCTGGCTATTTATATTTCTTCTTTTGAGAAATCTGTTTAGTTCATGTGTCCATTTGTGATTGGATACTTTGGTTTTGGAATATTTAACTTTATTATATTCTAAATATTAATTCTCTGTCTGATCTGTAGCTGGTAAAGATTTTTCATGGCACAGTGTTGGGGAGTGTTTTGTTCTGTTGTACACAGGGTCACTATAAGTCAGATTTGACTCGACAACACCTAATAACAAGAGTTTTCTGGTAGAGTCTAGAGTCTCTTATGTATAAGATCATATCACCTGCAAACAGGGATAATTTGACTTCTTCCTTTCCTATTTGTATTCCTTTATTTCTTTTATCTTATGGCTGTGTATAAAAGTTCAATTACCATATTGAATAGCAGTGGAGAGAGTAGACGCCTTTGTCTCATTTCTGATTTTAAAGGAAATGCTTTCAGTTTTCCTGAACTTAGTATGATGTTGGCTGTAGGTTTTTTATATATTGCCTTATTATGTTGAGGTGTGTGTCTTCAATTCTTTACTTTATTAATTTATCATGAAATATTGTTGAACTTTGTCAAAGGCCTTTTCTGCATCTATTGATACAATCATGTGATTTCTGTCTCTGAGTCGATACATGTTGTATTACATTTATTGTCTTGTTGTATGTTGAACCACTGTTACATCTCTGGAATGAAAACAGTTGTAGTGTATGCTCTTTTTAATGAGTTGGTGAAGTGGATTTGTAAGTATTTTATTAAGGATTTTTCATCTATCTTCATCAGGGAAATTGCTCCATAGTTTCTGTTTCTGTTGTATCCGGTATTAGTATCAGGATAATACTGGCTTCACAGAATGAGTTTGGTAGTTTTCCTTCCCTTTCTATTTTATGGAATAGTTTTAGAAGCATTGATGATAATTCTTCTCTAACGGCTTTGTAGAATTTGACAGTGAATCTGTCCAGTCCTGTACTTTTCTTTGTTGGAAGACCCACTATTACTGCTTTAATCTCATTACTTGTTATAGGTCTTTTTAAATTGTTTGTATTCTCTTAACTTAATTTGATATGCCATATGTGTCCAAGAATTTATCTATATTATCTAAGTTTTCCAGTTTTTGAAATATAGGTTTTAAAAGTATTCCCTAATGATTCTCTAGATTTCATTGGTATCTGCTGTAATGTTCCCTTCTTCATTTCTAATTTTATTGGTTTGAGTCTTTTTTCTCTTTCTTTTGATTAGTTTGGCTGAGAGTTTATTAATCTTGTTTATCTTTTTAAAGAACCAGATCTTTGTTTTACCAGTTCTTTTAAATGTTCTTTTAGTCTCCATTTCTTTAACTCCTTCTCTGATCTTTATTATTCCTTTCTATATACTGATTTTGGGTTTTGCTACAACTTTGATGTACGTCATTAAGTTATTTATTTGAGCCCTTTTTGATTCTTTAATGTAGACACCCATGGCTATAAACTTCCCTCTTTGAACCGTCTTTGCTGTATAGCAAGGGTTCTGGTATGTTGTGTTTTCATTTTCAATTGATTGATTCTCAGAATTTTTTTATTCTTTCCCTGATGTCTTCAAGGACCCACTGATTGTTTAAGAGAGTATTGTTCAGTCTCCATGTTTTTATATAATTTCTGTAACTTATCTTGCTGATGATTTCTAGTTTTATTCCATTTTGGTCTGATAAGATACATTAAATTATTTCAGAATTTCTGTATGTGTTAAGACTTCAGTTATGGCCTAAAATCTGATCTATTTTAGAGAAGGTTCTACAGGTTACCAAGAAGAATGTGCATTCTTTACCTTTTGGGTAGGATATTCTGTAGGTATATATTAAGGCCACTTGATGTATTTTGCTGTTTAACTCTGACATTTCTTTGTTGATATGTTTGTCTTGGTGTTCTGTCTGTTGATGAGAGTAGGGTACTGAAATCATCCACTATTATTGTATCTGGACCTATCTGTCCTTTGATGTCCAATTATGTTTTTTTATGTAATTGGATGCACCAGTGTTTGATGTGTATATATTTACAATTGCCATATCTTCTTGATCAATTAATTATTCCCTTCATTATCTCTTCTGACCAATTCTAACTTGAAGTCTACTTTATCTGATGCAAGGGTACCTACTCCTCCCTTTTGTTGGCTTCTATTTTCTTGGTATATCAATTTCAATCCTTCCACTTTGAGTCTGTAAATGTCCTTGCCAGTGAGATATGTTTCATGCAGATAACAAATTGTTTGATGTTGTTTTTTAATCCAATCTACTAGTCTGTGTCTTTTAATTGGATAGTTAAGACCATTTATATTTAGAGTTATTATTGAGAGGGGTTTGCCAATTCTTGTTATTGTGTTGGGTGTTTTTCTGGTTGGTTCACATACTATTTGTTCTTTTATTTCTCCTTTATTCATATTTGAGGTTTGCTGTTTGTTTTGAGTTAAACACAACTGATTCTTTCTTAATTCTCTTTACTTTATTTGTTCCTCTCATGAAGTTTATCCTTTCCTATACTCCCATGATTGAGATTTTCTTCCTCCTGTGTGCTCCTAAATATCTTTTGCAATATAAGCTTGGTGGTTATAAATTGCTTTAGTGTGTGCTTGTCTTGGAATGTCTATTTCTCCATTGATTTTACATGATAAGTTTGCTGAATATATTAACCTTGGTTGAGGGCTTTCCTGGAATTTAGGGTTTGTGTTGAGAGGTCTGATATTGTTCTGATGGAGTTGCCTTTGCAAGTTTGCCTTTGTGAGTTGGTGTTTTTCTCTTAGAGCTTTTAATATTGTTTCTTTGTCCAGTAGTTTGGTATTTTAATTATAATGTATTGCAGGGAGGTTCTTTTCTGCTCATATCCATTTGGTGTTCTAAATTCCTCTTGTGGTTTGATATCCATTTGTTTCCCAAAATTTGAGAAATTTACTGTGATAATTTCATTGAATAGATTTTCTATGCCTTTAGTTTTTCTCAGCCCCTTTTCTACCCCTTGGTTTCTTCTGTTGGGTCTCTTAATCATGTCCTTGATTTCTTGGAAGTTGTGGTCATCTTTTCTGTTGTTGCTGATATCTGAATGTAATATTTCCTCAACTTTGTCTTCCATCCCTGATATTCTATATTCTGCTTGATCTAGTTTATTGGTTACTTACCTTTGTGGATGAGGGCTCTAGTCCCTGTCCTTGCTGGGGAGCCACAGCTGGAGATTTGTCTTGCTCACTCCCTCTCACCACTCAGCTCCGTTCTGCTATCTGAGACCATCCTATAACCTCCATTTTGATTTCCGTGCTTTTATAGTCTTTCTCTATTTGAAATAGAGTCCACTACTTCCCATTCTGACTGATTTGTTTTACTGTATCACACATAGGCTGCCTCTAGTCTACCATTTTACACCGGAAGCCTTACCTGTGTTTTATACCAGTTTGAATGGGATATGTTTAGGTGTCCCTGCTTTATCTATTCTGCACGGGCTTCTCTAAACATTTAGGTTAGTGATTTGCTATATTTCATTAGCCTGCAGCTGTAGCCCTGTGGCATCCAATCCCATCTGATCTCAGAAGCTAAGCAGGGCCGGGCCTGGTTAGTACCTGGATGGGAGACCACCTGGGAACACCAGAAGCTGTAGGCTTGGGAGAAGGACCTGGCAACCCCCTCCCAAAAATCAATCTGCCATTGAAAACCCTATGAACAGCAGAGAAGCACTGACAATAGTGTTTCTCCTGTCGTACAGAGGGTCACTATGAGTCAGATACCGACTCGATGGCACCTAACAACAACAACAACATATTTTATTAAATTTGGAAAATTCTCAGCAATTTCCTTTCCATACATTTCTCCTGATATTTCCTTCATTCTCCCTCTCTGACTTGAATTTTATATACATTGTTTCATACTGTCTTAGGTATGACTTGGATCCAAAGCTCTTGGATGCTTTGCTCCATTTTCTCTAGTTTTTTATTTTTCTTTTTCATCCCTTTTTTCCTTATCCCATCCCTCCTCAGGCTTATTGCCCTTTGAAATTCAGGATCTTATTTTGAAAAATTTCTATTGTCCTGTATTCAGCTTCACTAATTCTGTATTCTGTGTCTGGTCTGCTAAGACAAATGGAAGGAATTCTTTATATATGATAGCATATTTTTCATTTCTAGTATATCAGTTTTATTCTTTTATGGTTTCCATCTCTCTGCTGAAATTCTCTATCTTCATGCATGTTGTCTCTTTCTCTATATGTGTATATATATGTATTTTTTTCTTTATTGGAAATTTTTAATGTATTACTTAATGGGTTTCATTCTGACATGTTGTTGTCTGTATTTTCCACTAGATCTTTCTATATGTGAATCATAGTATTCTAAAATTATTTTCTGGTTAGTTCCTCTGGGACATTTCTCAATCTGTGTATACTGCTTTACTTCCTCAAAAAATTTTTTTTCTGCCAAGTTTGACTGAATGTCACACATTATCTATAGAAGAATAATAGTGACTGATATAAGTTATATTTACTTATGAAAATGTGCAGGCTTCTGGCAGGCCATTGAGGGGGGTGATGGAATAAGTACAGAGGGTGCCAAAAATGTATAAAATCTTAGGACAAAAACTTTCTATTGTGCTGTTTTAAGAATGCATTATATGTTTTGTTCTGCTAACTCCTGTCTCATGTGCACATGGTCTGGTAGACTTTGGCAGGCATGTAAGCTATTCCAACACCATAACAAAAGAAGCAGGAATAGTTACTGCGTGAGTCCTCCCAGATCTTCTTTTGTGCACCTCACACACACAGTACCATGTGTCTCAAACTTAATTATGAATGCGTGCAATTGTTAGGCATGCTGGAGGTTCTGTTGCATACTCACACCTCCATTGTCGTACTTCCACAACATTCTCAGATTTCAAATACCACTTCAAATTGATCTTGAGCTTCTCCAAGGACAACGGAGCATCTGCCATTTTCTTTACTGTCCTCGTTGTTGCATGATGG
This sequence comes from Pedetes capensis, assembly GCA_007922755.1. Taxonomy (NCBI): domain Eukaryota; kingdom Metazoa; phylum Chordata; class Mammalia; order Rodentia; family Pedetidae; genus Pedetes; species Pedetes capensis. Next base: position 150,048 of record VMDO01002881.1, on the reverse strand, counting down.
TGCTAGCATTCATTTGATTAACACCATGTTTTGAGCAAATGTCATTCTATACATTGCAACTGTAATTCAATCCAACTTCAAAAAGTAATACATAGATATCATCTCTTAAAACTCTAACACCATTAGTACAATTAAAAAAATTTAACTCTCATTTGGAATAAAATCAGGGTTGCATGAAATTCAAACATTAAGTTGAAGGAAGTGATATTTTAAGATTAGATCCTATTACTTAGCTGTAATATTACAGCCCTTAGCTGTAATACTTGGCTCTGGGTCTGAATCCTCACCTATATTAAGTAAAAATGGGAAAAAAAGGTTAAATTTGGCTAAAACTGAGGAGAGAGAAATTCTCAATCTATCTTTGTCTTGTTCATAGCAATGTTACAACTTACAGAAAACATGGAACAAAAGCTGGGAAATAAGCATTGGTAGCTATAGGCACCAGTAATCAGAACTAGGAGATAACTATTTCTTCTGGTGCCAGGGCTCAGGGCTTTTAGGGATGGGCCATTTTTCCTCCCAGCATATTTCCTTTAGGTAACTGGAACTGAAAAAGACTATTTTTGAAAACTGATTCTAATTGCTAGGGCCTTGCTACAATCCTCCCATCTAAGAACATGCTATCACTCTATGGTCATATCTTGTGATTGTGCCTAAGGATATGTATTGATTTTTGCATATGCAGCCATTGAACAAATTTTATCAGTTCTTATAGTTTTTAGTGGATTCTCCTGGGTTTAATGAAATAGAAAACCATAGTCATGGCTCAGAAGTTACGTCCTTGCAAAGGCTTCACTGCTTTCTTTTTCTCCATAGAAATCATCGTGCAATTTAGTTTACATATTTAATTTATTGATACTGTGTCTCACTCCCACCTCAATGCAAGAAAAGCTCCATGCATACTGTTTGTGTGTGTGTGTGTGTGTGTGTGTGTGTATGTATGCTTTTTGTGTCCTAAAATATCCCAAATGCCTAACACATAATGGAAGCTTAGTACATACTTGAATTAATTACTGAGAATTATAGATGTTCACACCAACACACTAAACCATGGCAGGGCAGGGAGTAAAAGAGAGTTGCCTTCTCAGTAAAGCAGAGTTTTCTAGAAACTACGAATTCTAGCAAAAGCATGCACAAAAGAGTTGACAAAAAAGCTGAGTGTGGTGGCACACACTTGTAATCCCAGGATTTGGGAAGATAAGGAAAAAGAATCATGAGTTCAAGGCCAGGTTGAACTACATAAGGAAGTTCTAGGCCACCCTGGGCTATACAATGAGGTCTTATTTCAAAAAAGATAATTATATCTCGAAAGCTAAGCAGGGTCCGGCCTGGTTTGTACTTGGATGGAAGACTGCCTGGGAACACTAGGTCTTGTAGACTTGGGATAAGGTCCCTGCAACCCCCTCCCAAAAAACAATGAGCTATTGAAAACCCTATGAATAGCAGAGAAGCACGGACAATACTGTTTTGCCTGTTGCACACAGGGTTGCTGTGAGTAGGACACTGACTCAATGGCACCTAACAACAACAACAGCAACAATAATCATAAATAAAATAAGAGCTGCCAAAGGGACTCTTTGTCTTTGTTAGGTGCCGTCGAGCTGGTATCCGACTCATAGCGACCCTCATAGGGTTTTCAATGGCTGACTGTTTTGGGATTGCCTTGGGAGTGGATTGCCAGGCCCTTCTCCCATTTTTTCGGTGCTGGGAATTGAACTCGGTACCTCAGAGACTGCAGCACAGCACTCTACCAACTGAGCTAAATCCCAGCCCCAAAGGGACTATATCCCTCTTTATTTAGATATGAGATACTAAATATGTTAGGCTTCATGAACCATGACTATTCATTTCTGCAGTTGTAGCATAAATGCACACCTATCATCTGTGCATGGCTATGCTCTAATAAAACTTTTTCACAAAAACATAGGATTTATGCTGAGGGCAGTGGCGCACGCCTGTAATCCCAGCGGCTGGGGAGGCAGAGGCAGGAGGATTGCAAGTTCAAGACCAGAGGCAGTCTGTGTAATTTAGCGAGACCCTGTCTCAAAAAGTTAAAAAAAAAAAAAAAAATGGGCTGAGGGTGCAGCTCAGTGGTCCAGCACCTGCAGAGAATGCAAGCGCAAGGCCCTGGGTTCAACTCCAGTACCGCAAAAAACAAAAAAAACAAAAAAAACAAAAAAAAACAAAAAATATTTGGATTTGACCTGTGGGCCACAGTTTGTTGGATGCTTATCTAGAATAATGGCTCACAACTTTGCTATAAACTGGGATCCTTTGAGGATGTTTAAAAATAGTAAAGCCAGGCTTCTACACCAAGCATCAGGATTTGAAAAGCTGATACAGGGTCTCATTATATACCCCAGGCTGATCTGGAACTGGAACTTTCTATGTAGCTCAGGCTGGCCTCGAACGTGTGATCCTCCTGCATCAGCCTCCGAAGTGCTGGAATTATAGAGGTGCCATTAAGAATTTTTTTTTTTTAAAGTTCACACTTTTCAAAAATCTCTTAAGAGAAACTGATCTATTTGATGAAAAGTTAGAATAATAGTGCTGAGGGATATAAAAGAAGACATGAGGAGCTAGTGATGTGGTTCAGTGGGAGAATATTTGCTTGGCATGTTCAAGGCCCTGGGTTTGATACCCAGGCACTGTAAAGAAAAAAAAAAAAAAAAAAAAAAAAAAAAAAAAAAAAAAAAAAAAAAAAAAAAAAAAAAAAAAAAAAAAAAAAAAAAAAAAAAAAAAACAAACCACAAACAAAGGGAAAAGCAGACTACATTGTTTAGAAATGACTGTTATAAAGAATTCAGTTTCTCTCCTAATTAGGAATACTTTAAATGACTTCATTAAAAAACAATAGGATTAGCTGGGCGTCCTGCTGCACACCTGTAATCCCAGTGGTTTGGGAGGGGGAGGCAGGAGGATTGCAAGTTCGAGACCAGAGGCAGTCTGCGTAATTTGGCAAGACCCTGTCTCAAAAAAGTTAAAAAATGGGCTGAGGGTGCAGCTCAGTGGTCCAGCACTTGTAGAGCATGCAAGTGCAAGGCCCTGGGTTCAACCCCCATTACCACAGGGAAAAAAAAATAAAAAAAACAATAGGATTTTTCATTATTATAATTGTTGTTGTTAGGTGCCGTCGAGTCGGTATCTGACTCATAGTGACCCTCTGTACAACAGGGGAAACACTATTATCAGTGCTTCTCTGCTGTTCATAGGGTTTTCAATGGCAGATTGATTTTGGGGAGGGGGTTGCCAGGTCCTTCTCCCAAGCCTACAACTTCTGGTGTTCTCCCATCCAGGTACTAACCAGGCCCGACCCTGCTTAGCTTCTGAGATCTGCCGGGATTGGATGCCACAGGGCTACGGCTGCAGGTTATTATAATTAGCAAATATAAATTTGTATGGGAAAACTAAGCAGCAGTTGCTAGGATAATTATTTTAAAAAAAGGAACCTGTTGCAAAGGTACTAGTCCTGCCAGACACTGGCCACCAGATTAACAAATGAAATGGAATTGTCTAGCATAAAAATATTCCGAAAGGGTATAAATGTAAATGGATATATGATAAAATTGCATTTCAAAGCCAAATTTTGTGGCACATACCTATAATCCCATCCACTCATGAGGCAGAAGCAGGATTGTGAGTTTGAGGTCAGAGGTAGTTTGTGTAACTTAGTGAGATCCTGACTCAAAATAAAAAAATAAAAGAAATGGGTCGGGGGTGCATTCCAGTGGTAGAGCACTTGCAAAGTACATGCAAGGCCCTGGGTTTAACCCAACAGTGTATATTAAAAAAATGTTGCATTTCAAATTAGTGAAGGGGGGATAATTTACTCAATCCAAGGTGTTATATAATGAAGACAGATTTTTAACCAAGAGGAAAAGAGATAGCTTACTCAATAAAAGGTCAGTTAGGTAGCCATTAAAAACACAACAAAACATCAACAACAATAAAAACCCCAAAGCCCCCCAAACCTAAAGTTAGCCCTCTAATATGTAATACATTCCAGATGGGTGAAAGATCTAAGACTGAAAAATAAAACTATAAGGAGGTAAGTGGGAAGATGATTCTAAATATGACACATAATCCCAAAGCCACAAAAAGAAACATTTATACATTTTAAATTAATATTATTTTAATTATAAATCATAATTATATATACTTATTGGGTACAAAGATTGGCAAATTTAATTACATGAAAATACAAATTTCTACATTTCAAAAAACACCAGAACAGTGTCAAAAGAAAAATGACAGTGACAAATGAGAAAGAATTTGAAGGATTTCTTACAGAGAGCTAGCATCTAAATTATGCATGTTATAGAAAAGAAAGACCAACAAACAACTGAAAAATGGGCAAAGAATAGGAATAGGAAAGGTCAGAACAAAGCAGATTCTAATGGATACCAAATATATGAAACGTAATCTTCCTTACTCTCAATTAGAAAAATAAAACTATTTTAAGACTACCAGGTGGGAAAATGATGAGGACATGTACTTCTGGTGAGAATATCAATTACTATAAATTCTTTAGAGGTAAATTGGGAGTAAGTATCTATAGTAATTTTGTAAATACACTGTTGACCCATAATTTCACTTCTAGGGGTTTACTGTTAAGTGAAAGAAAACAGAGCTAGAAGAAATAACATGTATAATATACAACTATTTGCTTAAAGAATATCTCCATTTGTTAGTAAATGTGTTAGGTCCTGTAGAGTGAGGTCTGACTTGTAGTGACCCTGATGTACAACAGAACAATACACTACCTGACATTGTGTCATGTCCAGCATTATGTCAGTGATTCACTGCTGTTCATAGGGTTTTCAATAGTTTATTGTTTGGGGAATGGGTTTTCAGGTCCTTCTCCCAAGTCTACGTAACTTCGTAACCTCGTATTCCCAGGCAGTCTACCATCTAAGGACTAACCAGCCCGACCCTGCTTAGCTTCAGAGATCAGACGGGATCAGATGCCAGGGTGGTATGGCTGTAGATGGTAAATGGGTAGCCTGTGTTTCAAAGGATACATAAGAGGCAATCGCAGTAGTTGCCTCTTGGAAAGGGAATTAGGTGGCAGGGGACAGGAAAAGGAGGGAGACTTAATGCATACTGTTAATCCTTTTGTACCTTTTGAGGCTTTGACCTTGTGCATATGTTACCTATTTTACAAAAATAATAATAAAAATAGCTATCTTGCTAGGTGTGGTGCTTCATGTCTACAATCCCAGCACTCAGGAAGCAAAGGCAGTATGACTGCAATTTAAAGGCCAGAGGCAGTCTGTGCAATTTAGCAAGATCTTGTCTCAAAATAAAAAATAAAAAATAAAAAAATGAGTTCCAGGCCTGCTTGAACTACATAGTGCAACCTTGTAGTGCAAGTAAAACACCTCCCCCCAACACACACACCAAAAGCTATATCCAGGGTCTTTGTCCCATAAATACTCCTAATACTCCCACCAAATACATCCAAATGGTCCCATTAAATACAAATAACTCAGCTGGGCTTAGTGGCACAGGGCTGTAATCCCAGCACTCAGGATGGAGGCTGAGGCAGAAGGATGACTTCAAGGTTAGCCTGGTCCATATATTGAGTTCCAGGCCAGCCTGGGCTAAAAATCAAGACCCTGTCTCAAAAACCCCAAACTAAATAAATAACTAACCACCAATAACTCATTGGGCATGGTAGTGGTGGTATTTGCCTATAATCACAGCACTTGAAAGACTAACACAAGTTCCAGGCCAGTCTGGGCTACAAAAACAAAACCAAAACAAACATACACAACAACAACCCCCCAAAACAAAAACTATATATAAATAACTCATCAACACCATCAAATACTCACACATAAACCTAATTTTATGGTTAAAAACAATAATTATGAAAATATTTTCTACTCTACATTATTGAGAGAAATGTGACCTTTATATTAAGGGTATTTGTTTTTATTCTTTTGATACTTTCGTTAAATTGTCAGAAGTTGATTAGAGTAAGGTTTTAATAACTGTTTTAGAAAACATAATTCTATAATTATTGGCACTTTTACAATAAAGTACATTCTTTAAATGTAAGTAAAATCAGTAATTAAACTGTTTCATTTAAAATGCATATTGACATATTTGTAGCTTTAGAACATTGTTTTCTTTTTGGAGTAGTATGAGTTTTAAGCCACTGATTGATTGCATTTTCATACTTCTTTGGGTTTTTCAGCCACTCTTGATGCCACCTCAGGTTTGCTATAACATTTGAATAATTTTGTCCTATACTCTGTTTCCACATGATAAACTGCTCTTTATTATATTGGTGGACAGAAGCAGAAACTTTAGGATAGTTTATAATGGAGCGAAGTTTCTGATCCAAAGAATTAGTAATTTCTGGAAATTTTGTAGCAATGTTTGTCAGTTCATCTGGATCTGAGGAAAGATCTGAAAGAAAAAAATTAAGATACCTGTCAAAATAGTTCCTTGCTAAAATTTTTTTCTAGAATGTCATGAAAGATAATAAGTTGGAATTTATTTTCATTTTCAGGTCCTATTAGTGTAATAAAATGGAGGACAGTTTATAGGCACATGCTACATGTTTCAGTCAACAATGGTCCACATACATAACAAGTGGTCCTATAAGATCATATTGCTTAGTGATATTACAGCTTTCTTACTTCAATGATGTTGGCACAACAATGAAATAGCCTAACAATACATTTCTCAGAAGATATCCCCATCATTAAGCAATGGATGGCTGCATATGTTAAAATAAGGTACCAAAAGTTATAAATACTCCTGTAGTATATCACTAAATTATCTTTTCTCCTTCCACCATTCTGCTATCACTTTTTTTCTTATCTACTTTTAGATCCTAGAAGCAGTCAAACCCTTATGATTAATCAGCTGGTTTACAACTAATTCTTCCTGTTTCTGATGCCTTCCCTCTGACATGGAGAGGAAAAAACAGCAATGCTTATTATATTGTCCTATTTCAACAGCCCTATATTTTCCAGCTATAAGAAGCTTCCTACAACTTCTTTTAGTCCTAGTTTTCTTTAAGCATCTTATGCTTAGATTTGGGCTGGGATTTAGCTCAGTTGGTAGAGCGCTGCGCTGCAGTCTCTGAGGTCCTGAGTTCAATTCCCAGCACTGCAAAAATGGGAGAAGGACCTGGCAACCCACTCCCAAGGCAATCCCGAAACAGTCAGCCATTGAAAACCCTATGAGGGTCGCTATGAGTCGGATACCGACTCTATGGCACCTAACAACAACAACAACACTTAGATTTATGAAAATTACATCCATCATTACTGTCCATTTGAGCAAACAACCATGGAAATAAACACTTCCATCAATCACTATAAGTGAGAAAATAATGATCAATATTTGAGATCCATAAATGCTCTTTTTACACATGGTATGGGAAGACATAGGATGTAACTAGGATGCTAATATATTTGGAAAAACAGCAAGTCAAAGATCTAATGGTAAGTTCAGATAGTAAATGATCTCTAAGGGCCTACTAAGTAGATTGGCTGGGAGATGCCTGAGGCATATATGGCTTTGGTAGGTGAATTTAGATGGCATCTCTTTAGGAAAGGTAAGTCTGTAAATAAGCCCTAGAGAATACAGTGGGAGCTGGTTTCCTCACTGATCCTTCAGTAGTCCCATCTGTGCTTTGTGAACATTGCTTGACAAAACAAAATTTCAACAAACTTAAAGATCTAATTGGCTTTAATTTAATTCATGAACTGGGAACCATCCGACCTACATAATTAGAAAAGGTACTCCAATGAACTGAGGAGCGGAAGTAGGCCTTATAGGATGAAAAAGGATAAAGAAAGGAGAAATCAGGAACAAAAAGCTGATTGGTGCTTACAAAGTTACTTTCCTTCTAGGGTTAAAACAGAGGGGACTCCCTTATCATTTGGATATGGTGAGACAGGCCCTTTTGATTAGTGACTATAAATCTGTTTTTTTGTTTGTTTGTTTGTTTGTTTTTTAAACTGCCCTGTTTTAAAGTTCAATTTGATTATGAGGCACTTAGCACAAGTGACTCCATTCTGGTTTGGTCAGTTTTGTTGGGCCTACTGCAGGAGTTCAGTCTAAACAATAGGCTCCTATAAATTTCATTTAACAATGGCCACTGAAGAAGCACAAGATGTTCATTAGTTAATGAGTTTAGTCAGTTTGGCCTCTAAAGAATTATTTGGAGTTAATAATTCTGACATTTGTAATTAGGAAGGAAACTTTGGAAGACATAAATATTAATAATGGCCTTGGTACATATGTACATAAAATGGGGACAAAGGATAAGTAAAACGCAGAATAAGAACATGTTGTTTAAAACTAGTGAAGCTTGAAGGTGAAAGAAGCATGAATTTTGGAGTGAGACCTTGGTTGAACTCTCAGTTCTGCTAATTCTTAGCTGTGAGACCCTGCACAGGTGTCTGAATTTCTTTGACCCCTGGTCTCCTCTGTAAAATGAGGAGAATGGTGCTATCTTTTGGGGTTGTGGTGAACATTAAATAATATATATAGGATGTCAGGTTGCATAGGAGCTAGGCTTTAATCTTTAAGAATAGATGAAACTTAGTTACGATTAGAAGGTGTTGACAGCTGATGGGAAAATATAAGAATGCGTATTAAAAGATAGCTGATTGCGGAAAACAGTGGTTTCAATTATGAAACCCAGATCTAAAGCCTCATGGGATTTTCTGATAGCCAGATACTGATTTGTAAGGGAGCTGCTCCTCTTTTACATTCATAAATGGCATCATTTACATTTTTTTCCTGTCATTAAAGGCCACAGAGACTAGAGATTATATGTGGCTTTTGTAAACAGACCACCTAGATTCAAATGCTTATTCTATGAACCTTGTGACTTGGCAACCTTTTGTGACCTACCCCAGCATGACAAGTAGTAAATATTTACTTACTTAAAAATGATTGTAGAATCTTTTGAGCAATGTAAGTCAGCTCATTACACATAACAGTACACTTAAAAACATATCAACAAATTTACCAAAAAGTTGAGGCGATACTGAAGCACCGTCGGAGTAGGCTATATACTTCCACTGGTTAGTTCGAAGCATGTAGGTGGAAGCGTTCACATTGCATCCGTGGAACTCACTCAGAATCCAGGGTGGATGTGGGTTTTTGAATTTATGTTCACTCTTAAATGATTCTGATGATAATGGCAACAAAGAATATCCACTCAGGTTCTGAGGTAGAGGAATTCCAGCAATATCTATGCAACAAAAACAACAAAATATCTTAAAATTCATTCTTTTATTAGCCGAACATCATAAATGACATAATTTACATTTTCCCTATCATTAAAAGTCACAGAGACTAGAGATTATATATGGATTTTGTAAAGAGACTCCCTAGATTCAAATGCTTACTTCATTAGCCATGTGACCTTGGGTAAGTTATTCAGTTATTAACTTCTTTGAACCTGTTTCCTCATTGTAAAAGAGGATAATAGTACTTGTATCTTATAGATTCATTTTAGGTTTAAATAAGAATTTATGTAAAAAAAATTTTGCTTTCAGTACCTGGGGAAAGTGGTGCTATTTTGGGAGGTTGTGGAAAGTTTAGGAGGTAGGGCCTAGATGGAGGAAATAGGTCACTGTGTGTGTTGGGGGGCCCTTGGGCTATATCATCCCTGGCTGCTTCACTCTCTGCTATGATGTGAGCTGCTCTGCCATGCCTTCCCCTTCATAACAGACTGGACCATTTGAAACTGTGCGTCAAAATAAATCTTTCCTCTCTTAAGTTACTCTCTCAGGTATTTTGGTCACAGCAACAATAAAAGTAACTAATACACTGGGTTATACTGATTTAGGGGAAAGTAATTTATTTTTTACCCATCAAACATAAACATATAGAAAAAGAGGGTGAGAGGCTATATTTTTAAAAAATTGCTTTTATATTTTTAAAAATTGCTTTTAAGGTATTTTGAGTTCCAAATGTCTTTTTCCTACAGAAAAATTACTATTAACTGTGGCTGCATACTCAGGATAGTTCCAGAATGAGTCTGCTGTTGCCTCCCCCACACTTTTTCTGGTTTCAGTGTCCCATGCTTTTATAAAATTTAAATATTCTCACAAAATAGAAAGCTCTATGTCTGTAATGTTAAAAATTAATAAAATTGAAATAAAGTTATTAAATTCACTTGATTGTACTTGTAGAAAAACAGCTTGATTAAAGGAGAATAAGGGAGCAAAGATTTCTATGAATCTTCTGCAAGTGCTTGTTTTATAAATAATTTAAAAGTGTGTTTTTCATTTTCCTTGAAAGAGACTACATAGTACAATTACTTATCTTCTGCCAATCACATTTAGGGACTTTTTTGATTCATAAGTGAAAGAAAGAAGAGAGAATTTCAGAGATAATTGGTTAAAAAACAAAAAGAAGAAGAGAGGACCTTAAAGATGTATGTGATAGAAAGGGACTGCCCACAATGAAATTGAGTGAGCTATGACAGCAGCCTACTCACTAAAGAGAGAGGAAAGAAAGTATCTGGGTAAGGTGGTTTGTGTTTCAGCCACCACTAGTGAGCCACAGGACAGGAGAGAAGTCTCTCAGGGAGGATGGGAAGCAGGGACCAATGGGCACATTCTCATAACTATAGGAAGTTCTTGTATTTAGTATTTTTTTGTTGTTGTTAGGTGCTGTCAAGTTGGGTCTGAATCATAGCAACTCTCACTGGGTTTTCAATGGCTGATGGTTTCAGGATTGCTTTGGAAGTGGATTGCCATATTTTTTTCCCATTTCCAGGGTGCTGGGGTTCAAACCCAGGGCCTCAGAAAACACAGAGCAACACTCTACCAACTGAGCTAAACCCCAGCCTCATTTAGCATTTTAGTAACCTTCAATATAAAGCATTATATTTTAGGTCTGTTCTTAGCTGTTTATATGAGATGCCAGTAGTAAACTGAGGTAAGAATCCATTCAAGTGTTCATTTTTTCATTCATTCATTCATTCATTCAGCAAACCAGGTAGTGTTCCAGGTATAGGGAAGTAACAGTAGATAGGCAAATCAACTTAGCCAGAGCTTACTTTCTTTCGTGTTTTTTTTTTTTTTTT
>VMDO01002881.1:17708-132643 GCA_007922755.1 Pedetes capensis | reverse complement strand
TGTCTTACATATTTCAGACATGTAGTCAGGAGAGAACAATCCCTGGAGAGGGACATCATGTTTGGAAGAGTGGCAGGTCAATGCAAAAGAGGAAAACCCTCCACCAGATGGATTGACACAGTGTCTGCAACAATGGGCTTAAACGTAAATAAGATCGTTTGCCTGGCACAGAATTGGCAAGTGTTTCGATCTGCTGTACATAGGGTCGCTGTGAGTCGGACTCGATGGCACCTAACAACAACAACAACATAGACTATTTTCATATCATTTCATTTTTTAAAGAAAATTAACTATTTTTTTTACCTAATCCCTTACTACTGGACATTCACAATGTTTCTAATTCTTAAAACTTTAATAAGTATCAATGAAGACAAATATTTATGTACATCTATATGTCATTTCTTAAAATGGAAATTTCGACCTCAAAGGTATACAGGTTTCTACAAAATGAGGAATCCAATGCCATATATGCCTCTACAAAATTTGTGCCAGTTTATATTCCCAGCAGTAGCATATGAGAAGGCAGGCCTATATCCAACAGAAGATTTTCTAATTCTTCTTAATCTTTGTAAGCCATAATGTAGGTAGTGACAGGTGCCCCTGTAGCGGGGTAAGTAGAAATCCTTCCTCCGAACCATTATTTTCTTGTTTGGTATTTTTGTACATGATCTGTTAGATAAATATATTATGAAATATAGTATGATAATGTATTTATCTAAATAAAGAATCTAGTGTTATTATCTAATAAATGCATTATGATATCTGCAAGTTTGCAAATGATCCTTATCTTTATAATATATGAAGTAGCAAGTAGCGGTAATAGTACAGTTAGCTTTTTGAAGCCATGACAAATACCTGAGAAAAATAGTTTAAGGGAGGGAAGATTTATTTTGGCTCATGGTTCCAGAAGTTTCAGTCCATGGTTGGCTTGTTCCATTTCTGTGGGCCTATGGTAAGGCAGAACATCATGGCATGGTAAAGCAAAGTTGCTTACCTCATAGCAGCCGGGAAGCAGAGACAGAGCAATGGGAAGGGGTGAGGGGAAGACACTCTCAATAGCATGCCCCCAATGACCTACTTCTTCCAGGTAGCCCCATCCCTAAACTTTCCACCACATCCCAAAGTAGCACCACTATCTGGGGAACAAACCTTTAACGTATGAGCCTGTGGGGATGTTTCATATTTAAACTGTAATATGGACCTCAAGATTGCAGAGTGCAGAATTTGCATAATGGGCAAATATAAAACAATGTTTAAATAAAAATGATTTAAACAATGCATATTAATCAACTAAAGTATGAATGCCTGCAGCTGTACCACTGTGGTGTCTGAACCCTTCAGACCTCAGAAGCTAAGGAGGGTTGGGCCTAGTTAGTACTTGGATGGGAGACTGGCTGGGAACACCAGATACTGTAGACTTGGGAGAAGGACCCAGCAACCCACTCCCAAAAATCAATCCGCCATTGAAAATTCTATGAATAGCAGAGAATCATGGCCAAAAGTGTTTCACCTGTTGTATATAGGATCGCTATGAGTTGGATACCAACTGGACAGCACCTAATAACAACAACATATTGCTTTGGTTTTAAGGTGTACTATACATTCTTAAATCTAATTGGTATCCTTTCAACAGTTTTAGATGCTTACAAAATCAGACGCAAATTTGATCACATTAGGACTGGAAGCTCTCAACTGAGGATCTGATCCCCTTGTGATTCTAATCCAAATCTGATTTTGTTGCTCTCTAAAACTGTTGAAAAAGTGCAGATTAGATTTGAGAATATACAGTATATTTCTACATTTTAACATTCCTGAAATTAGAGAAATGTTATCTTTTTCTCTCACCAAAATTTATAAGTTGCTTATAGTTTTGCAGCTGATGGTTCCATAGAACAGAGGAATAACGATTTTTAAATGCAAATGAATTTAAAGTACTCTACTGAATTAGATGGAAACCAATAGTTTGTTCTACATAATTTCCTTTGAATTTGATGATGTCATTATTCTAGTATCTTCCACAAAAACTGCTAACTACCCCAACCCAAATGTTGCTGTTGTAGACCATGGCTATGTTTGTAGTTATTAAGAAGCTAGTAAAAGAGTCAGGCATGGAGGCTGAGGCGGGAGAATCAAGATTTGGAGGCCAGCCTGTACTACATAGGGAGTTCTAGGCCAGTCTGGATACACAACAAGACCCGATGTCAAAACAGCAAAACAAAACAAAAAAAACCCCAGAAAAACACACAGGACAAATTTATTCACTAAGAGACTTTTCTAACACTGTACAAGGTTAATAGCTTCACAGTAGAATAATCCAGTAAAGAAATTCTTACATTTTAGGGATGTAGTGATAGAGAATCAAATGACATAAAATCATCTATAAAGATATGAATCTGAATATCTTGCTTCATATCACATCCTGGTGATATCTTTTAAAGAGAAAATGACTAAAAAAATGAGTGAAGGCCATTGGAACCTCAGGAATATTATCTTTATTTTTAGAATATAAATTTGAAGTACAGTTAAATGAGTTGCTCAAGGTTAAAACAAATCAGTGGGACCTGTGACTAATTTGCTTGTTCATTCTCCAGCCTTACTACAAATATTTACAGAATTGTATTACTTACCAAGCATAGTAGGGTAAATATCCACAAGAGAAACGACATTTGATACTTGCAGGTTGGCCTTAATTCCTGGTCCCATCATTAAAAGTGGAACATGGGCACTGGCTTCATACATACTCATTTTGTAAAACTGCCGATGTTCCATAGCCAGCTCTCCGTGGTCTGAAGAATATATGACAAGAGTTTTCTTTAGAAGATCCATTTGGCGAAGGGCCAAGATAATTTCACCTATAATGAAATTAAGATAAATCTATTAATTAGCTTTTAGTTTGTATTTTATTCTACCACACTAAGGTTAAACAATTCTGCCCTACGAAAGTTTGTTGGGATGCTGCTTAACATTTGAATAATACCTAAGGTTTCATGTGCTTGTTCCTCAGTTGACAGACTAGAGATAGGAAGGAGAAAATAAAATATCCACAGGAATTCCTGTTCAAAGCTTCTTTGTCTGAAGATTATGCCAGCTTGCTTTCTGTGTTTCTATCAGAGAATAGTGGAGTGAGGAACAACTTTCCTCCTTAGTGGCTCAAAAGAAAAGAAGGGTCTAGATGTCAGCACCATACATGTCTCAGATGCTACAAAGATTATGAAGATTATCACCACATACTCACAATTTCTGCATAAGAGATGATAAAAGCAATTAGAAGTCCTTCTCTACTACTTTTTCTCCTAACTCCCTGAGCAACTGTCAGTGAAGCTGGCTGAGGGTTATGGAGGTCTCACCTTTGAAGAGGGGTGGTGGCATTACATATGGTATATGAGTGTAATTTAATATATTCTTGGACAAAGAATAACTGCACAATAAAATTCCTCCAACGAGTCCCTGTCCCTTAGTGTCTTGGAACTTCCTCCCCATTGTAATTAAGAGAATCACAATAAGGCAGAGTCCTGAGAGAGGCATCATCCCTATTTTGGCTGCTCCTGAATCTGAGGTACAAGGGTCTATATCATTAAACCCACACATTCGGATGTACAATCAGAACTGAGACCCACTGCTCTATGGAATTAATCATGGAGTTGAGACCTTCATGATCTTTCTTTCTTTTCTTTTTTCCTTTTCTTTCTTTCTTCCTTTTTTTTTTTTTTTTTTGCAGTACTTGGGGTTGAACCCAGGGCCTCGCTCCTGCATGCTTTGCTGGACCACTGAGCTGCGCCCCCAGCCCATTTTTTTTTTTTTTCTTTTTTTTACTTTTTGAGACAGGGTCTTGCTAAGTTACGCAGGCTGCCTCTGGTCTCAAATGTGATCCTCCCGCCTCCACCTCCCAAGCCACTGGGATTATAGGCGTGCGCCACCGTGCCTGGCCCTCATGATCTTTCAACTGAACTAATGGAATTGTGTACTAATCAGTCTTTTTTGTTTTCTTCCCTTCCTGTAATCAGTCTTCTGATCTCCACTTCCTCTTTTCCCTCCCTCTACATTATCCCTTGTACTACTCTGATGGTTATCTTTCTAAAAGATCTGATCAGTTGGTCATGTCATGTCCTGCTTAAAACTATTACATGGCCTTCCACTGTCTCATTACTTAGGATTATATGCAAAGCTGCTGTCCACTCTCCAAACTCAGCACCCTCAACTACCTGCTAAACCTTTACATTTCGTCCAATCCTAAATAGCTTTGAATCCCCTGAACATGTCATATTCATTTATACTTTCTTGCCTCTGTCTACACTGTATTTTCTGTGTTGAATGCCATTTCTCCCATTATCCTCTTGGCAAGCTTCTTTTCTTCCTTTATAACCCAGCTCAAGCCTTACCTTCCTGGTGAAGCATTCCCTGATCTTCCAGATACAGGTAATCACTCTGTTCTTTAAGACCTTTATGGTTTGTATATGACTGTAGTTACAACAACATGTTGTAATCCTTGGTGTTTACACTCATTCCGTAAATGTTTACTGAATGTTTACTTTATGTCAGGCACAATGCATGCAGTGCTAGGTACTGAGGATGCAATGTTGAACAAGATCAATTGTCACTGCACTTATGAATCTTGCGTTCTTCAAAGTAGATAGATAGTAAACAAACAGAAAACAATATATATTATGAAGCACAAAACATGTTAAGGTGAATAAATAGAATGATGAGGCTGGTACACTAACTTGGAGTGGCTGGGGAAGACAAACCTGAGAAGGTAGTATTGGGCTGAGAGCTGAAGACTGAGAATAAGCCAGCCATGTAAATAGCAAAGGGAAGGATATTCTAGGCAGGTGGAGAAAGAGCTTAAACTATCTTTAATTAATAATGTGTGATTTCTTAACAGTATTCAACCTAGTGCCCGACACAGAACCTGATAGCTAAATATTTCCTGAACAAACACAATGGACAATAATGAATAATATTTGGTGACCAGACCAGTGTAGATATAAAAAGGAAAGAAAATACAATATATTTCATAAACTTTGCACCTGAAATAACCTGCCACATTTTTTCCTCTGGAAGGACTTTAAGAATAGTATTATCACACTCCCTGCAGCAACATTTTATATATACATTACACACACACATATATAATTTCATTTAGTAGATATGAATGAATGGATGGTTGCAAACTTTTGAAAGTAATTTCTAAGGTGCAAGTGGGTAAATATTCTCTTACATGAGAAAGTATCAATGAAATACGACTCAACAGATTATACAGACTTGTGATTAAAGAAACTTACATAAAATCTTACTTGCATTAAGATTATGTACTTGGAAAATCCTATGACTCTTTTAGTATACACTTACTATCTTGTTGTTGTTATTAGGTGCCGTCGAGTCGGTAACCGACTCACAGTGACCCTCATAGGGTTTTCAATGGCTGACTGTTTCGGGATTGCATTGGGAGTGGATTGCCAGGCCCTTCTGCCATTTTTGCAGTGCTGGGAATTGAACTCAGGACCTCAGAGACTGCAGTGCAGTGCTCTACCAACTGAGCTAAATCCCAGCCCTACTTACTATATTATATATAATTTATCCTTATAGCTTTTTTGCTTTCTGGTATATTCTTTTCGATTTACTCAATGCATCCTTTTTATTTCCTTTTTCTTTTCCTTTTCTTGTGGTATTAGGGGGTTTAACTTAGGGCCTCATGCATGCTTTGCAAGTGTTCTACTGTTAAGTTGCACCTTAGCCCATCTTAGACTGTAACACAAGGCATGGCTAGATGGAGAAAATCTAAGGAAAAAGCAGCCAGGGAAGGCTCTAGCTGCTTGCTGGGGAAGACTTTGGCCATTGGAAGCTATGTAAGCCTAAAAGCTCTCTTTTGTTATCTCTGATCTTGGACACAGACCCTCTCTATGTACAGATGTGACATAGCTCTGCCTATGTACGTTGAGCAGAATATGCTAACATAAATAATAAATTACCCTACCCTGACTCACAAGAAAGTATACTTTAACCCACTTTTCCCCTGACTCATTGCTGCTGTTGTTGTTAGGTGCCCCTGACTCATAAGAATGATTAATGTTATGATAAGAACCTAATAAAGAGTCTGAGACACTCACTTGGGGGCAGGTCAGTGCACCCAAAGACACTGGCTCCCACCTCAGTCTCTCTAACACTAACTCTTGGTGTGCAGAGTAATCCTTTTTGCATCTGATGACCCCGTGGCTGCTAAATAGTCATGACAAGTGGCACCCCTAGCCCATCTTTTACTTTTTATTTTGAGGTACTTTTTATTTTTATTATTCTAAGTTGTGCAGGCTACCTCTGGCCTAAAACTTGTGATCCTCCTGTCTCTGCCACTGTGCCTGACTCCAGTGAATCATTTTTAACAAACAACCATTTGCTGTTCACTCTCAAGGTTTTCTCTGTAAAGAAGATCCACTCCAAAGTTTGGCAACATAAATGACATGGTTTTATGAAAATAACTCTTGTCATCAAAACAGTAATTTTTTTTAAAAGCCTGGATTTCTCCACATATAAACTGGAAACTGTCATAACTCTACAAATAAACAGGTAAATCTTTCTTGACAATCATTTTATGGAGGCAGATTTATTTTTAAACTGACCTTGGGCCTGAATGCTGGTTGTTGTTGGATAGTGTTCAGTTGGATCCTACTTACAGCTACCTTATATATAACAGAACAGAACACTACCTAACACTGTGTCGTGAACATAATCTTTTTCAATCTTTTTATGTTTGAGCCCAATGTTGCAGTCACTATGCTTCTCATTTTGAGTAGTACCACATCATTCCGGGACTTTACTCCATTCTCATGATTAAGATTGACTGTACCTTGAGGAGGAAACTATTCTCAGTCATTTCTTGGATGCCTTCCAGCCTGGGAACTCATTTGCTGGCACTGTATGTGACAGTCTTCCCTGCTATTCACAGAGTTTTCAGTGGCTGATAGTTTGGGAGTGGGATGCTGGGTCCTTCTTCTTAGTCTATCTTATTCTGGAAGCTCAGCTGAAACCTGCCCACCAGGGGTGGCTCTGCAGGTATCTGAAATACAGGTGGCATTGCTTCAGCATCACAGTAACATGCAAGCCACCACAGCACAACACGCTGGCAGATACATAGATGAATAATGGTAGGAAATTCAATATGATCTGATTTATAATCATATGAGGAAACTGATTTTGAACTTCAGTTCATCTGTTCTCTAAAGGACCTTAGGAGAATGGATTTGTTTTGGAGGTATTACAAGTCTAGAAGGAGTCACAAGAAATAAATTTTCTCATTTCTTAGAACCTAAGCTACCTTGTAGCCATTGAAAACCCTACAAATAGCAGAGAAGCACAATAATAGTGTATTGTCTGTTATACACAGGGTCTCTATGAACTAAGGACCTCAGAGTTGATGTTGATGGTACCTAACCTCAGAGCTACCTTGTAGCCATTGAAAACCCTACAAATAGCAGAGAAGCACAATAATAGTGTATTGTCTGTTATACACAGGGTCTCTATGAACTCAGGACCTCAGAGTTGATGTTGATGGTACCTAACAACAACAACAACAACAACAACAAGCTACCTTGTAATTTTTTTCAGTACTAAGGTTTGAATCCAAGGCCTCCCTCATGCTAGGCAAGTGCTCTACCACTGAATGTAGCCCCAGCCCTTTCTAAATTTTTAAATTTTGAGACAGAATCTTGCCAAGCTGTGCAAATTACCTGGCCTTGAACTCATGATCCCCCTCTCAGCTTCCCGAGCAGCTATGATTACAGGCATGAACCATGGTGCCTGACTAAGCTACCTCATAATTACCTGTCACATGGGTACCTATATTCAGCTAAATAAATACTGATTTCTGTTAAAGGCTGGTAAGAAATTTTGTTTCAAGCAGATGATAGCTTTTTATGTCTCTACATGCATGAGTAAATCAGAGTACTTCTGAATCTGGGGATTTATAAATAATTAAGATAGAGAAAGCTTTTTTTCTACTATTAATGCATGCACTCCAACTTTTATGTGTCAAATTCTTATTATTGTAACTCTCAAGTATATAAGCAACTGTTGCAAGAAATAGCTGAATATGTTCATGCAAGTCCAACCAGCATGATCACAGTTTGTTGGAAACACATTTTAGATTTTCTTCATGTAATTACTTATTAATTATACCACTTACCAAGCATGGCATCTGTCTCAGCACACATAGCATAATAAAATGCTCTAATACGCTTAATTTCTTTGTCTGTAAACTTCCCAGTGCAGTTTTTTGTATAAGAAGAATAATAATCTACAGGGTGCATTTCTGACAAAGGCAACCACTTTGGGATTTTGATGGCATCATGAGATACCTAAAAAGAGGAGAAAACAACCTAGTTATGCTAGCAGAGTTACAAATTCCATTCTTCTAACAAGTATCTATTGTTAGTGGTGAACTATACAATGTTTAATTACTTACAATAGTAGGAAAGAATGATTATGAAATATGTAAAAATAGCAAATATATAAAGAAGGAACAAACTGTTAATAAAGGTTGAGTTTCTTTTATCTGAAATATCTAGGACCAGTAGTATCTGAGATTTATCTAAACCTTGCCTAAAGGGCCTAGGAAGAATTAATTTTGTCTTCCAGTGATAAATTGATGTGACAATATACAAAAACCCATAATCAAAAGAAGAACTGGTGAACAAAGATAACTGTGCAGTAAAGAAACAAAAAGTGATAAGGCTGGAAGTAAGATTCAAATCAAACATAAATCAAGTTATAGAAGAAATGGCTGTCCCAGGAATATTGACATGGTCTCCATCCCAAACACTCCAGATATGTGGCTACAGGAATTTAGTGAGGGCACACTTAGTGATATAAATGAGAAAGGTCACCATGAAGAAAAGGATAAAGATATCTGAGAGGAGGTGACACTGGCAAACATGTTCATATTAAAGAAACTCTTAGAGATATGTTGAAAGCACAAAAAGTAAAATGTTGAAAGTGATCTAAATACAGAAAGGAATATGACAATATGACAAGTCATAGAGATGATTTGGCAAAGAGAAGATGCTTGCTCTGTTCATAAATTATAGAATGAGAAAGCAAGCACTGCTCAAACTACTCTTGGTAATTTTTTAGTAACAATAATAACAAAAACAAACAAACCACTTTAATTCTTAATGTTTTCAATTCAATGTACTAGATATATATTAGTTTTATTATTTTTTTCTATTTCCATTTAAAACCAAAAGAGAATTTTAAATGTTTTAAGTATGCATGCGTGCGTGTGTGTGCATGTGTTTGTGCGTGTGTTTCTAGTACTGAGTGGTTGAATCAGGTCCTCACACATGCTAGGTAAGTGTTCTACCACTGAGTTATACCCTCAGCCCCTTTTTAAAATGTTTTCAGATGGAGTCTCACTAAGTTGCTTCCTCTGGCCTCAAATTCTTAATTCTCTTGCCTCAACCTCCCAAGTTGCTTGATTATAGGTGTGCACCATGGTGCCCAGCACTGACAAATATTTTTAAATATTCCAAAAGAATGGTCATTTATCCCATTGACAATTAGGATCATTTTACAAGTTTCAACTTGGCCACGTTTACAATACTGAACTGTGTGAAGTGAGGGTGGCCTGCACTCCTATAGGAATGCCTTTCAGTCCCTCTCTTTATAGAAATACCATATGCAAATGTATTCAATTCAGCAGTTTCTTTAGCTTTAACATTTATTTTTATCTCTGTAAAATTACTCCTTAAGTTTCTACCAAACTAGTCATTGGCTAAGCTTAAATATATAATTTTTAAGCCATCCTTTAAAAGTGATAAAAGGAACAACGAGCTAATACCAATAAGTACAGATATGTTAACTACTATTTTTTTTACCACAAATAGTATACTTACTTTTTCAAGCCAATAAAGAGATGTGTGAAATGTTGAAGATCCAAAGTTTTCTCCTGAAGATGGTGAAGGGTATGGGTGTGGTAAATTTAATCCCAAGTAAAGGACAAATGGTTTAGTATCATTAATTGCTTCCTTTCTTAACCAATGTATTGCTTTGTCTGTATTTTTCCAGTCCCCTTCCATCACTCTTATTTTAGTCTTATTGGAGGTAAGATTGACCATAGGCCTGCCTTCTTGTCTGAGTAAGAAAGCAACGTCTCTTGTCCATGCTTCTACACGATTACTGAGGGAGTAAAAAGACAGGTATATTGGAAGGTACTTAAAATTTTTTTAAAAATTGGATGAGCATACATACAGGAAAACAACAGGGAAAACAATTTTAAGACTCTCGGCAATGTAACACTATTGAACTCAACTGAAAAGTTATTGAGTATCACGAATTCAAAACCCAGGAAATAACAAGAATCCAATATTTGCTCATGTGTTCTTTAAAACTAAGATAGATTACATAGAATGGTTACTTTTTCTTTGAGCAAGGTATTTAGTCAAATGTTTCAGATTCCTAGTGTTTTCCTAGTAAACTTTTTCAGATTCCTTATTCATTGGATCATCTAGCATTTTTACTTTTTCTCTCAGGAGATAGTATTTCTAACCAAAGTTACTATAATTTCTTTCCATTATTAAGCTTTATATTTAAAAAAATCCTACCTGTTGTGTGGGGCTGGGATTTAGCTCAGTTGGTAGAGCGCTGCACTGCAGTCTCTGAGGTCCCAAGTTCAATTCCCAGCACCGCAAAAATGGGAGAAGGACCTGGCAACCCACTCCCAAGGCAATCCCGAAACAGTCAGCCATTGAAAACCCTATGAGGGTTGCCATGAGTCAGATACCGACTCGAGGGCACCTAACAACAACAACCTGTTGTGTAAATTTCAAGTTTCTGAAGTTCATGTTTTAAACTGTTACCAACTCTATCTTTTCACATTTACAGAACAATTTTAACCATGAACTGAGCTAAGAGTGATGTAAATTTCTTATCCATTACAGAAGGTGCTTCCTTTATTAGCTGATTTACAAGTTAAATGACTCAATGAACTCAATTTCTGTATGTCTTTATTCTGTTTTGTACAGTACTTGATTTTATTTTCAGAGTCTAAGTATATATGTCTGAAGCCATAGCTCCCTGGCATCTGATCCCTCCTGATCTCAGAGTCAGCCTGGTTAGTCCTTGGATGGGAGGCCACCAGGGAATAACAGGTGCTGCAGGGCTAAGAAGGACCTGGCAATACACTTCTGAAACAATCCACCTCTGAAAATCCTATGGATAGCAGAGAAGCACTGACAATAGTGCTGGACATGGTACCGTGTCCAGGAGTATTTAATTTTGTTGTACATAGGGTTGCTATATGTTGGACCCAACTTGACAGCACCTAACAAGAAGAAGTATATATAGCTGGCATAATTGCTTAGGAAGCAGATGTGGGCATTGCTAAGAAACTTGTTATTGTAAATTTCAGTTGATGTAAGTACCTATGAAGTGCTCTATCAATTTAGAAAGAACTTTTAAAAATCCAGATACCAACTCATAAAAAAGAAAAGTTCATCTTAAACATAATATTCTACTTAAAAGAAATTTAAATCCATATAAAATGACAAATTGCCCATGGATGATGAGCCAAAATAAAAGATTTTCTTCTTTTATCTGCCTACTGAAGGCAGGTAAAGAAATTTGTGTATAGTAGAAATATTGTTCATAGTAGATATTCAACACATTTTAATAAAAATAATGAAAACTGTAGAATTTTAGCAGAAATAACACCTAACAGACTCTAATTAATTCTAGCAGGTGTGAAAAATGCTAAAATAGAAATATTTTTAAAAATTCACCACTCTATTGAAACAATATAACATTAATTTCTCCATCTTTTG
The DNA here is from genome assembly GCA_007922755.1 of Pedetes capensis. Taxonomy (NCBI): domain Eukaryota; kingdom Metazoa; phylum Chordata; class Mammalia; order Rodentia; family Pedetidae; genus Pedetes; species Pedetes capensis. The sequence continues at coordinate 120,833 of VMDO01002881.1, read as the reverse complement.
CTTAAATCCTTACTGAAATCTCACTATATGTAACTATTAGATGTGGACTTTTGGGGTTCTAACACCAGCTGTCATGGTTTGAATTTAAAATGTCCCTCAAAGGCCATGTGTTTGAATGTTTGGTCCCTAGCTAATGGTGCTGTCCTGAGAGATTATGAAACTTTGAGAGACAGGTCCCACCTTTGTAGAAGTGGGATTGGGGGTGGGCCTTTGGTTACTTTACCTGGAGCCCCTGTTCTGGTCACTCTTTCTTCTTTTTGCTCCCTGATCATGAAGATGTGAGGTTCTCTGCCATAGGTCCTGCCATGCCTGTCCTATGGCCATACCTTCCTGCCTCTATGTACTATGGTCCTCTAGTTGTGAGCTCCTAATAAATCTTCTCCCCAATAAGTTTGTTTCAGTTGGTTTCTCTGTCACAGCAACATACCCACTGATATTACACCAGCAGTACTTGTGATAGAAGTCAAGGAATTTGAGATAAAAAGGAACAGTACATTGATATTTACCCAGGATATATAGGAACAAAATGATTTATTTCCAATGTAAGAATGGTTACATGGGAAAATCTAACAAATTATTACAAGAGGCAAGCCTCTAATACAACATATCTAGCAACTCGTCTTTGGATTGACTCAGGTGTAGACTATTGTCTGGTGTAACTTAGCCAGTTGACCCTATGATGTAGTCATAAGTGAATCTAGACTCTCTAAATATTACATTCTAAGAGGAAGATCTCCTAGTCTTTAAAAATGGTGGAATTGAACCCAGTTGGCTATATCATTTGCTATAGCAATGAATAAATATTATTTCACTTAAGCTTTCTGGTAATAAATTTATGGTGCCTCCCTATGTTTTACTTTCTGTGTTGCTTGCTGAGATTCTTTTAGCTCTTATGGTACGAATCTCAAATGTTTTCTCTAAACTAAAGGCCTGGTTGTCAGCCTATGGTGCTATTGGGAGTGGTGGGACTTTTAGGAGGTAGAGCCTTGGGAGATGAAGTTAGGTCACAGGGGTGTGTTCTTGAAGGGGATACTGTGATCCTGCCCCTTCCTCTCCTTCTTTGCTTCCTGGCCACTAATAGGTGAATAGGCCTCCTCTGTCGTGTGTTCCTATTGTGATGTTCTGTCTTGCCACAGGCCCAAAGCAAAAGAGCCAAATGACCATGGATTAAACCTCTCAAACTGTGAGCCAAGGTAAATCTTTCTTCCTTATATGTGTATTTTTTCTTGTCACAGTGATGGAAATCTGCCTAACAGTCTTGTTGAGGGTGAAAAGATTCAAATCAAGTTAATTTTGGCCTAGTTTTATCACTAGATTTTCAAATCATTAGATTTCAAACTTGGCTTTTGCCCTCTTAGTCTTACTAAATAATTTGTAATTTACTCCTCGCTAATACAAATGGAAAATAAAATTACCTAACACAGTGCCAACTAATTATTGCATAAGTTTGTACATGTGCCATCGAAGAGTGGGACTTCTAGTATAATATTGGATACAATCAGTTCACAAGAAACACAGGATTAATTTACAGAGTAACAAGCACATCTGAAAAAATATCACACATTACAATTGATGATGAGAATGACAGTTTTCTTTCAAGATGAAGAAGGAATATAGACAAACCTTCAGCTTCCCAAGACTCCAATGAAGACAATTAGCTATCTCAGACTTATACAGTTCTGTGTCTCTCATGCCCCCTACCTTCTTATTGTTGGAAATGTAGTAGATAATGTATTTCTGATAAGTCTCATATGTGAAAAATGACAGTTCCGAAGAATGCCCTTGCAATTTCCTATATCAGCTTAATAAATTCTATAAGAGAAAAAGGAATCCAGACTTATTGACACTGAATACTCTTCTAGTAAAGCTGTGAGAAACACAGCTCACACATATAATTTTTAAAAGGATTTCAGTATTGTCATCTACCTTTCTTACATACGATCACTCACAAACACATTCTGTTTTAATTGAATGAATCACACCAACTCTGAAAAATTCAAATTGGAACATCACTTTTCAATATACGTTATTTAGACACTCAATATAAACATGTTTTCCCATTCATTAACCTTATTATTTCCAACCACTTTCTTTGGTGAAATTATAGCAACCAGTGCTCCTTTAATCTTCTTTATTCATTGTTTTCTTTGTAAATAGGATGAAAATTAACGATTTCATTCACTAATTGTAATAATAGAGTACATGATTTATGTACATAATTAGTTAATAATAGTAAATATATTTTAAATTAAAGTTTTGTTTGCATATAGTAGGGGTAGATACTGGAGGCATTTCATGGACTTCAAGTTGTGAAATCTCATGCAGCCATTTTCTAGTCTGGTGAATTCACCATTGTGGAAACAATTATACTTATACCTTTGAATTCCTAGGTGAAATGACTAAAGCCATGGACAGAGTACACATTGCTGCAATTTGAGGTTACTTAAACAAACACTCCCTTTTTCATTCAATTTAAGAAATAGTGAATGCCCATTCAATTTAAGAAACATGCAAGGCATTGTGCCAGAGGTGCTTGATGTAATTTGCTAAGCTATCAAAATGGTATTGCCACCTCATACCACTCAGACATAAACTCTTCCTACTATTACATTTTTTTAAAATAAAGAGGAAGAATGACAATTATCATATTTTCTCTCATATGCAGAATCCGTATAAAAAATACATATGACGTGCAAGTAGAAGGGGGAGTGTTCGTGGGGAGGACAAGGAACAGCAGGAGGTGGGAGAGGGACATGAGATGATAACGGGGAGGTGAACGTGAGCAATGCACAATGATGTGCATGTATGGGAATTTCAAGATGAGACCCATTTGTATGCTAACTCAAAAACTTACTGAAAAAAGGAACTGCTGAAGATGAAAGTAAAAATAAAAAAAATAACTGGCCAAATGCTACCTTGTTGAAAAAGCAATCGTAGTAAAAAGTTCGGCTAAAACACTAATGGCTTAACTCACATTCACTACTTCTATATCAAAATAGGAGAAGATTTTTCTTATAACTTTAAAGTAGATTAACCTATCAAATAAATATAAAATTCAAAGTTTTATAGACTTTTGCTTTTTAATATTCTACAGAAAATATTACATGGACAAAATGCCATCAATCTGAAAAGACAAAGTGGGTAGAGCATCCCCAGTAAATCTGTCATTAAGAGAATTCACCAAGTAGTCATCATAGGAAACAAGTCACTCTATCCCTAGCTCTTGTTGAAGGGGTGATCTCCATGGCCTCATACAGGACTTTATTCCTCTGCTAGCCTGTCAACTGGTCAGGGAACCTAACCTAAGGACTAGGTACTTGTGTCCTTAACCTAGTCAGCAATTATGATGGGTCTAGCACGAAATAGGAGTTGCATCTATCATCCTTTTTTATTTTTCTAACAGAATTTTTATTTAGAAAGAAAAAACTTTTAGTAACTGCAGTTGTCCAGAATATAGCTATGAAGCAGAGAAAGAAAGAATCATAAAGGAAATGGAGATTGAGCCAAAATGGATCATGCAAGGTCAAAGTTATGGTTAGAAGTAACATAGTTAAGAAAAATAACTAGAGTAGAGGAGAGGAATGTCATGAGTCATGTTAATTATGAAGAACAAAGTGCCTCCAATGCCTGCTACTGAGGTCATTAAAGCTATACTGGATTCAAAATTACTCCCCAGTTTCTTCACTTGAGAGTAATGTCTGATAGCCCAAATACATTTTCACTGCATGCAAGTCCTTACATTATGATCACATCTTCTGTACCCTGTACAACCTCCAGTCTTATGTAAGTGGGCTCAAGTGACTATTCTGTCAACTTAAAGAATTTAATGAGGGGTTGGGGATATAGCTCAATGTAAAATGCTTGCATGACATGCATGAAGCCTTGGGTTTTATCTCAGTACAAAAAAACAAGCAAACAAACAAGCAAAAACCAAAAACTCACTTCCCCACAAAACTTAATGAAAATTATCACCATGTTCAGAGGACCATACTGACAGAAAATCTCATTCAAATCTCATTCAATTTAAGCTCAGAAAAGAAGACATAGAATAAACTTGTGTCTATCATGCTTGAAAATAGTTAAAAATATTTCACTGCCAAGAAATCTAATGCTACTAGATTAGCTATTAGGAATGCTATTTTACCCATCTATAGATATTTTAACATCTTTTTTGAAGTTATAAAAAGAATCTGAAAATTCCTTTTGTTTTTAAAATTCTCATATATTCTTTAAATAGTAAGTTCCTTACTTTTGAAATTCTACAACCTACCCTCATACTAAAAAAAGAGGTGCTAAAAGAAAACTGGGCTGGGATTTAGCTCAGTGGGTAGAGCGCTGCGCTGCAGTCTCTGAGGTCCCAAGTTCAATTCCCAGCACCGCAAAAATGGGAGAAGAGCCTGGCAATCCACTCCCAAGGCAATCCCAAAACAGTCAGCCATTGAAAACCCTATGAGGGTCGCTATGAGTCGGATACCGACTCGACGGCACCTAACAACAACAAAAGAAAACCAGAAGCTTCATGTTTACTGCAATGTAATATAGTCAATAAAAGAGCCAACTAGAAGGATGTAAAGACTACTGAGAGGAAAACAGGGTAACCTTTAAGGGACAGCAAATTAGATCAGTGAAGAAATTACATGAGCTCAAGATATTCACTGAAAATAATTTTTGGACTTGATAAGAGAGTAAAAAGTTGGTTCAAGGATGAAAAGAATAGAAAAGAACCATTCCATGTGGTGGTTATTATTGTTATGATCATTATTATTATTAGTATTATTAGAGAACAAAATCTATAGAGATTCTTAAATTCAGCTCAGTTGATGAAGCATACAGGCTACTTTCTGCCAGCTGCCTCAGACTGTTATTCAAGTCCTTCTCACATAATCTTCAAAGCCTTACTTTTTGTCTCTTTCTTACAGGAATTCTGGTTCATCTAATGCCCTTCAAATGCTTGTGCTTTCCTACACAGATGCCTTTGCTTAGAGGCTTCTCTACTGCTACAGGTAAAACTCTTCATCCTGAGCCACTTGGGAAACAGCAAAGGGAAGCAAATCATGGGCTGCTAACACTATCCTTCCTGTCCTCTGTCAAGCCTCCAGACCACCAGCAGAGGCTGTTTTTCCTTTGAAAGGACGAGTTCACTTTTATGGAGTTCATCAAATCCAAAATGCTATGAATTGTAGGACACACTTTTTAAAACATATATACCATTAAGAAAATTACAATACAACTGCAACAAATTTTTAAGTGAATTTTAAGTTGCTAAAAGAGATAAACTTCACTATGCACAGCTAAGCCTAATATATTAAACTTTAGTAATTAAATGAAAAAAAATTCAAGAATTGTAGTGAAGTTGTAGGCTCAAAGGTATTATTTGTGTTTTAAGAAACTAATAGAAGAGCCGAACATGTGGTGCACGCCTGTAATCCCAGCAGCTTGGGAGGCGGAGGCAGGAGGATCGCAAATTTGAGACCAGGAGCAGTCTGTGTAACTTAGCGAGACCCTGTCTCAAAAAGTAAAAACTGGGCTGGGGCTGCAGCTCAGTGGTCCAGCACTTGTAGAGCATGCAAGCGCGAGCCCCTGAGTTCAACCCCCAGTACTGAAAAAAAAAAAAAAAGAAACTAATAAAAGAGTTATGGTAAAGAGGGCTAAGCATGTAGCTCAGTTGTAGAGCACTTGCCTAGCATGCTTGAGGCCCTGGGTTCAATTCCCCATCACTGCAACAAGCATACAACCCCCCAAAACAAAAACAAAGACAAAAACAAAACACCCAGAGTTATGGTAGACAGAAATCTGAAGATAATCCCACGGGCTAGTCATCAGAAATGAGGGTTTTAGATAGCAAAACAAAACAATATTAAAAAGAAATCACAGCAAACTCTTACACTATTGTAAAAGATGTTGAGAATGTACCCAGATAATGCATGGTGTTCTAGATATTTCAATAAACACAATAAGGTAGGGAGTTCTAAAACAAAGCTACCAACCTGACCAATGTAATGGATATCTTTCGTCACTTACAAGGAAAAGAATAAAATAAACTCCTCCTTATAGTGGAGAAAACTGATCTGAAAGTATATATAATTTTAGATTATAAAATTATAGTGGATATGAATGAGATAAATACAGATTTATCCATTAGGCTGCAGAACTGGGAGGGCATTATGTTCTGAGCTCCATTAGCTCCCTCTTCATTACTCTGGTTCTATCTGGAAAGCCTTTGCTGGTGGTCTGGAGGCTTGACAGAGGTCAGGAAGGGTAGTGTTAGCAGCCCATGATTTGCTTCCCCTTGCTATTTGCCAAGTGGCTCAGGATGAAGAGTTTTGCTTGTAGCAGTTCTCTCATTTCAGAAGAAGGCTTTTATTTTTGACTTGTTTCAAAAGATTAAAAATTGCCTATCGTGACTTGGCTTAGAAAAAACATCAAGATATGTGAACAGAGAACATATATAATTATAATGATAAGATGAAATGACACGACTTGATTTTAGGTTTTAAACTTTAAGCTAGAAAAACAACACAGCTGTTTAATTTCTCCTCTAATAGTATTTAAGAGTAAGTTCCATAACATTGGAGAATTTTGCATTTACTCACATCAACTATTATACTCACATCAACTAAAAATAGTGTCTGTCACATAGCAGGTAGCTCAATAAATACAAGCTGAATTGATATTGAGAATACTTGATTTTTACCTTTGTAATTTAGATAAGGATCATCTTTTAGTCTTAGTATTTTAAGGAATATTTAGTGTTAAACTTATTTAATAGATTATACTGATTTGAAATGTAGTTTTAAATGCTTTCTATATAAAATCAATCACCTCTTAATTCTAAATATGTAATAAATTAATGTTTTTATTTTTTTAATTCTAAAAAGAAATGATATAATAGTGTCAAGTAGCTCTGATCCCTTAGAATATGGAAGAATAACCTTAAGATTTAAAATATAGGCAATTAAGTGTGACATGCCTAAGACTATGGCTGGTGAGTGTAAAATACCTCTTTTAGACATAGTTTCTCAATCTCTGCACTTTTGACCTTTGATGCTCTCTTTGTGGGGGCCTGGGGTTAGCTCAATAGGTAGAGTGCTGCTCTATGATCTCTGAGGCTGTGGGTTTGATCCCTAGCACTGCAAAAATGGGAGAAGGACGTGGCAGCCCACTGTCGAAACAATCAGCTATTGAAAACCCTATGAGGGTTGCTATGAGTCAAACCTAACTCAGCACCACCTAACAACAACAATTCTTTGTGGAGGAAAGGACTGTCCTGTGCATTATAGACCAGATGCCAACCAACAGCCCCCAGAGGTGTTAACCAAAAACGTCTGCAGATATTGTCAAATGTCCTCTGGAAGGGCAAAACTACCCTTGGTTGAGAACCACCATTTTAGATATTGAGAATACATTGGTAAAACAGTTTTGCCTTAAAGCAAAAATGATCAAAATATCCTATGAATTAAATACAATTTTTTCAATCGATAAGAAGTTATAGCCAAATTGAACTAAAACCAAGTATAAGCACAGTACATATACTGTGAAGGGGGTAGATAAATATCAGTAATTTATAATTCATTTAATAGTACTACATTGAAGTTATAAAATTTCAGAGTGGAAGAACTTTTAAGATTATCTAGTATAAGCTTAATAAATTTGGTAATATTATAAAATGGGGGTGAGGTTTAGCTCAGTTGGTAGAGTGCCACTCTACACTCTCTGAGTGATGAAACTGGGATTTTAAGTAAAGAAATAACTTGCTCACGGTCTTACAGTAAGTGTCATTGTTATGAGTAGTACTACCAATGAGTAGTACTACTAAAACCTGTTTAACTGTCCAGAAGCAACAAGTGTGCTCTGGCTTCAAACCAGCACCATCATACAAAACAAACAGAAGAAATAAATGTACATCCTTTAGAGTTCCCAATTTGCTGTAGTACATTATACATAATAAGAGACACATAGCAGGACTAGTGTTCCTAAACTGGAATATGAAAGAAGCATCACTTGATGCCTAAAAAAGACAGATGGAAGTATTGTACTAATAAACTGAAGAAACTTGTAATTCTGGCTGAAAATGTAAGCAGGTTCAAAGATGGCCAACTTCAAGCCAGGTGTGGTGGCATACACGAGGCAGGAGGAGTAAAGAGTTTGAGACGAGGCAGAGCTACATAGGGAGACTCTGTATCAAAATAAATCAATTAATTAAAAAATTTTAAAAGGGGCCAATTACAGTGCTAAAGACTTATAAAAACTTGAGTTTTGCCTTAATCTATCAATAACACTGAATGCCCCTAATTATGGAGTTTGATATCGAGACCTTTTTTCTGAGACTCATTTTTAAACTCACAAAGATCTGAAATTCAGTATGACATAATTCCTATAACCTTTTCAGACATGCTATCACCAGAAACCTTGACCTATTTGTCAGCCGAATGGCTGTGTGGTTATATATAGCACTCTGGTAGTTTACTTCAATTTCCTAAACTCTGATGAGAGAGTGAATAAATAAAAATATACTGCAAGCTATCATGCTGGAAACCATCATTGACATCTCAAATATCAACATCTAAGAGAGTGCCTCTTTCCTCTACTGATGTGAGAATTTCAACCAGATAAAGAAAGAACTTCTGAAAATTAAGAATATTTATAACATTAAAAAACTTAAAAAACAAGATATGCCTTAGTTGAGGATATATACATATAAATACTAATACTGAGCAAGTTAAACATAATAGTAATGCTTATCAAATAATAAGCTATAAGCAGACCCATATCACTTTTCATTCAATCATTCATTCACTCATTAAACATTTCATTGTGTACCTACAATGTATTATTACCACTATGCTGGTAAGTGGTAATAAAGCAGTGAAAAAGAGACAAGGTCCTTCCCTTCAAGAATCATTATCCGCCAGGTGCAGTGGCACACGCCTGTAATCCCAGCGGCTCGGGGGGTGGAGGCAGGAGGATCGCAAGTTTGAGACCAGAGGTAGTCTGCATTACTTAGCGAGACCCTGTCTCAAAAAGTAAAAAAAAAAAAAAAAAAAAAAAAAAAAAAAAAAAAAGGGCTGGGGGCGCAGCTCAGTTGCCCAGCACTTGCAAAGCATGCAGGCGCGAGGCCCTGGGTTCAATCCCCAGTACCGCAAAAAAATAAAAAAAGAATCATTATCCTGCTAAGGAATAAAGGTCAGATCATATTTTAACCATTTCACATATAAGAATGAAAATTACAGGGGATACCACACATTCAACCTTAGATTCTTTTTATTACTAGATTGAGGAAACAAAGAGAGGGAACAATTTCAAATAGGATAATCACTAGTTATACAACTCAAAATGGACTAAAGACTTAAATGTAAGACCTGGAACTATGAGAAGAAAACATAGGGGAAATAATTCAGGACACTAAAATCAGTAAAGATTTTTTTTTGGATAAGACCCTCAAAGGACAGGAAACAAAAGCAATAGTAGGCAAATGAGACTACATCAAACTAAAAAGCTGCATAGCAAAGAAATCAACAGGGTAAAGAGACAACCTACAGAATGGGAGAAAGTATTTGCAAACTATGTATTTGACAAGGGGTTAACATACAGAATATATAACAAACTCAACTCAGTAATAACAATAAAAACCAAATGATCCAACTAAAAAAAGGCAACAGACCTAAATAGACATTTATCCAAAGAAGACATAAATGCCCAATAGGTATGTGAAAAAATGCTTAATATCACAAATCATCAGGGAAATACAAATCAAAGCTACAGTATGACCTCACCCTAGTTAAAAGGCTGTTGATGCCAGGTACCATGGCACACTCCTGTAATCCCAGCAACTCAGGAAGTTGAGGCAGGAGCATCACTAAGTTCGAGTCTAGAAGCCAGCCTGTGCAACTTAGTAGACCTTGTCTCAAAGTAAAAAAGGGGCTGAGAGGGCAGCTTAGTGGTAGAGCACTTGCCGAGTGCCACTCTGTTTTCAATCCCCAGTACTGCCCCCCCAAAAGGAAAATGAATAATAAAGTAGCAATTATATAACTGAACCTCAACCAAAATCAAAATAAACCATGGGCTAAACAATTTAGAAATACTGTTTACAGACTTTCAATGTGTAAGAAAAATCAAATTACCAGCATACTAGCAATCTAATATTTTAAGAAGATTCAAGAAAGCCAAAGCTTTAGCCAAATTAATACAATTGAAGGATTATGAGATTTACTTTCACCTTTGTAGGAAAATAAAGCAAAGAATACATGCATGTGGCAAGCTTTAGAATTATTTTTGTTTTATTTTTTTACCTAAGGGAGTGATGTCCTGAAGTATAGTCCAGTTTCCCAAATTTTTGTGTCCGGTAGCCATGCTTCTCCATGACATCCATCCATGTTGTATGATTTGGATCTAGACCCTTAAAGTTATTCCAAGATTCTGTTAAGTGAGTGAAGAGGCCACTCCACATTGCTGAGGGAAAAAAATTGTGATTAAAGTAAAGCTTACTAACTTGTTTTATCTATTAAGGCAATCACTCTGAGAAAGTAGTCTATTAGTTTAGAGTGCATGATCTGGAGTAAAACTCACCTTCATGAGGCGCTAAATTTACCAGACATTTCTGATTGCTACCTCATTTTATCAGTGGGAAACTCTGCAAGGAGTGACTATTTCCATTTTAAAGATGAAGCAACTAATGCTGAGAGGTTAAGTTGCTTATGATATCTAAGCTTCATAGCTGGAATTAAATATCAAGCTTGTGCAGCTTTAGAGTCTTTTTCAGCTATAAAAGCAATTTCTTGGTGTTTTTTGGTTAATTTCCTAAATCATAAATCAGTCAATGGAAGTACAGATCTCATTTCCTCTGCATCCTGAAGGACTTTTCCTATTCCTTGTTCTTTGACTGGTTTTTCATAAGATATTTAAGTGTACTGTGTTTTCTGTCTCATTTTCCATGACTGTTTATTTTAAAAATGCTTCTTTTCCTTCCTCATTTCCATATACCTACATAGTAGGTTGGAATAAATTTTCTGTTCTAACATAATGCTTTCAGAGAGGTAGGATGGGCTATTACCTGGGTTCTGAATCCTACTAATATCAGTTCATGAATAGCCTGTGACAAGTTACTTAACCTTCTGTGCTTTACTTTTCACCTGCAAATTGGGGATAATAATAATATCTACCTTAGGGACATATTATGAGGATTATATACATTAATATATGCAAGGCACTTAGGATATTGCCAGACACATAGTAAGAATGCAATAAATACTCATTTTTATTATTACTATTCTTTCTCTGTTCAAACACCTCAAAATATACCTCTAAGAAAAACATCAACTAAAATTTCTGAGCTCTTTAGAGCTCATGGACCACTTTCCCATTTATTATTTCAATTGATGCCATCTAACCTGTGAGGGATACAGCATATGCAGCATTTTTTACATAAGGATATTAAGTGACTTGTTTTATACGATCCACTAAGGTCATTATCTTCACTCTAGCCCAGTGCTCAATCCACCCAACTCAAGTCCAGTGCTCAATCTACCCAACACAGGACAAAAAGTAGGAAAGATATTTTTTAAGTATGTCTTTTCCTTCATTATTGAAATATTAATTTTAATATAATTTAGGTTCCCTTTAATTGATGATATATGTAGCTTACAGTGCTGAAAATATAAGTGAAAGAAAGAACTTATAACTGAAATCACAGAGAATGTCATCTCAGTAAACTTATAGACAAAACCGAATTGTTGAGTGCTAGTTATGGGTTCCAATGCAGATAATCACTGGGCAGAGGAAAAGGAAAGCAACCATCAGACAATAGACAAAATTTATAAAAATATGTTTTCCCATTTTCCTTTATTATTCATGGCTTAATTTTACTGACATTTTGCCATTAAAACTATGCCTATTTTTTACATTATTATGACAAAAGTGAACAATTATATTTGGGATAGAAGTGAACTGAGACTGAAGAGAAGGATATAAAGTATATAATCTGAAATAATATGGAAAAAATCACAAATTTGAATATGAGAAGTTCTGACTATTTTGTGGCACATTTCAAGATCCATAGATGTTCTCCCTATAAACTTAATGAAAAATTTTTCTTGGAAATAGAACTGTTTTAGAAAGCATAAGTATTTCCTCATTTGCTTCAAAAGTCATAATATTCTTAGTCACCAATCATGAGGAAATGAAACAGTAGCACATGAAGTAGACAGTATCCTAGATAATAAAAATTCCTATTCTTGAAAAATAAATGATAAATTCTAATTACTCTAATACTCAATATACATATCTTAGAACTCACATCTCATATTAAAACATTATTAGGTGCTAAATATGACTTTACTATCCTACTTTTGGGTATGACCTTTTAAACTGTGAATATTTTCGGGACCTAGACACTTTCTTCCATTAATATTAAGCATGTTTATACCTGCACGTGATGGGCAACAGATTGGAGAGTTTGTATAGGCATTCAGAAAGGAAGTACCATGTGCTTTCATGAAGTTGATAAAAGGAAGTTTCACTACTTGACTTCCTGGTTGAAATGTTAACCTTCCATCCTGGAATAAAGAAATTCAATCAGTATTGATTACATTGCAATAGAAGAAAATTATTTCCTTCAAATTTAACCCAAAATGCATTATAGCTAAAGACTTAAGTATGATTGTGCAAAACCTCAAAAGATAAAAAACAAGTACGGAGTAGTGTTATCAGTATCTAGTGCATAAATATCTAGAATTCAATACACTTGGATTCATTTGAATGTAGTAGATTAAAGGGCTTTTTGGAAAGTTCTTTTGTGGGATGACAGACTAATTTAAAAAAATATTTATTGAGTACTTACTGTGTTCCATGAACAGTACAAGACTTTAGGATACAATAGTGAATAAAATAGTCCTAATGCTTACAGCGGTGCTGGGATTTAGCTCAGTTGGTAGAGTGATGCTCTGCAGTCTCTGAGTTCCGAGGTTCAGATTCCCAGCACCGCAAAAATGGGAGAAGGATGTGGCAACCCATTCTTGAGGCAATCCTGAAACAATCAGCCATTGAAAACCCTATGAGGGTGCGTATGAGTCAAACACGACTCGAGGGCATCTAATAATGACAACAATGCTTACAGGCTAGTCAGAAAGTCAAAAAGCATACTGGTAAATAAGCCATGAATAGTTGTAAATGGTAGTAAGTGCTTTGAAAATACCCTGAGATATAGTGATTTTAACTGTTCTTTGAAGTATGGCTTAGTATTCAATTCTTCATCATTCTGGGCCAGGAAGAATCAGAGAACAAGTTAAATTTCAATGTATCATCCTACTGAAATACTGCAACAGTAATTATATTACCTGTTATGGCAACTGTTTATTCCAGTTTTGTCCCACAGACTGAATGCTATTTTTACTGGATTCTATAGTATACTTTCCTGTCTATACCTCTCACTTATGAAACCTTGCCAAAACTAAAACCAATATAGATGCAATGTTGGAGAGGTAGAGATGGGGAGAAGCAGGGATGAAAAGGATACCTGTGTCCTTTAAGACCCAGGAAGAAGTGCTTCTTTCCTTTTCTTTTTTAAAATAAGTTTATTTGGATATCTTTTTCATATACGACACTCTTCTTTAAAGTGTACAATTCAATAGTTTTTATTACACCAAAAAGTTGTGCAACCTTTATTAGACTTGATTTTAGAACATTCTTGTCGTCCCCAAAAGAAATCTTGCACTCCTTAGCTATCACCCTGTCTTCCCTGCAAATCATAGGCAACCACTAATCTACTTTCCATTTCTATATATTGGCTTTCTGTGGACATTTCATATAAATGCAATCATATAAAACGTGGCCCTTTATGATTAGCTTCTTCTACCTAGCATAAGAGGCTGGGATTTAGCTCAGTTGGTAGAGCACTGCACTGCAGTCTCTGAGGTCGCAAGTTTAATTCCCAGCACCGCAAAAATGGGAGAAGGACCTGGCAATCCACCCCCAAGGCAATCCCAAAACAGTCAGCCATTAAAAACCCTATGAGGGTCGCTATGAGTCAGATTGGGGCTGGGATTTGGCTCAGTTGGTAGAGCGCTGTGCTGCAGTCTCTGAGGTCCTGAGTTCGATTCCCAGCACCGCATAAATGGGAGAAGGACCTGGCAATCCACTCCCAAGGCAATCCCGAAACAGCAATTGAAAACCCTATGAGGGTTGCTATGAGTCGGATACCGACTCGACAGCACCTAACAACAACAACAACAACATGAGTCAGATACCAATTCGAATGCACCTAACAACCACAACCGAGCATAAGCCTACAGCCGTAGCCCTGTGGCATCTGATCCCGTCAGATCTCAGAAGCTAAGCAGGGTCAGGCCTGGTTAGTACTTGGATGGAAGACCACCTGGGAACACGAGGTGCTGTAGGCTTGGGAGATGGACCCTGCAACCCACTCCCAAAAATCAATCCGCCACTGAAAACTCTATGAACAGCAGAGAAGCACTGACAATAGTGTTTTGTGGCACCTAACAACAACAACCTAGCATAAAGTTCTCTTGGTTTCAACCATATTGTAACATGTATCAGTACTGCTTTTCTTTTTTTATACTATTTGTTGTTAGGTGTTGTTGAGTTGGGTCTAATGCATAGCAACACTATACAACAAACCAAAACACTCTTCCACACTGTGCCATCTCAGCACTATGTCAGTGCTTCTCTGACATTCACAGGGTTTTCAATGGCAGATTGTTTTGGTATTGTTTCAGGAGTGGGTTGCAACGTCCTTCTCCCGTTTTTGTGGTGCTAGGGATTGAACATAGCGCCTCAGAGAGTGCAGAGTGGCACTCTACCAACTGAGCTAAACCTCAGCCCCATTTTATAATATTACCAAATTTATTTATCCATTTATCAGTTGATGGACACCTGAGTTGTTTTCACTTTTCAGCTATTTGTATAATATTGCTTTGAAGGTTCATGTTGAAGTTTTTGTGAGGACATACATTTTCATTTCTCTTGATATACACTTAGAATTGTTGGATTATATGGTAACTCTATGGTTAACCACTGGAGGAACTGCCAAACTGTTTTCCAAGGTGGTTGTATTATTTCACATCACCAAGAAAAGTGCCTATGTGTTCCAATTCATCCATATTTTCACCAACTCTAGTTACTGTGTTTTTGATCATAGCCATCCTCATGGGTATGAACTGGTGTCTTACTGTGTTTTGTCTTGCATTTCCCTAATGAGTAATGATGCTGAGCATCTTTTCATGGGCTTACTGGCCACCTTTGTATCTACTGTGGAGAAAAATCTATTCAGATCCCTGGCCCATTTTTAAACTACTTAATCCAAGGTTACAAAAATTTACATTTATGTTTTCTTGTAAAAGCTTTATAATTTTAGCTTTTCCATTTGAGTCATTGATTCATTTTAAGTTTATCTTTGCATATGGTGGAAGGCAGAGCCCAACCTCATCCTTTTGCATGTGGATATTCAATTTTCCCAGCACCATTTGTCTAAAAAATCATTCTTCTCCTATTAAATGGTTTTAGCATTCTTGCTGAAAATCAGATTACTATAAATATGAGAGTTTATTTCTAGGCTCTTTAACCTATTGATCTGTATATCTATTTTCATGTTGGTAACACGCTATTTTTTTCCCTCAGTACTTGGAGGTTCAACTGAAGGTCTCATGCACACTAGGCAAGTGCTCTACAACTGAGCTACACCCTTGGCCTCCCCTTTTTATTTTGAGACAAAACTTGTGATCCTCTTGGCCAAGTCTGTATGTAGAATGCTATTTCTCCTCACTAAGTCAAATAGGCATATGGGCTAAAAGTTCATTAATAGTGGTAAACTAATTTTGTTGGTCGAGGCCTGCATTGAAAATGAAAGATTTATACCCCCAGTGTAGTGGCGCATGTCTGTAGTCCCTGCTAGGGAGGCTGAAGCAAGAGGATCACTTGATCCCAGAAGTTTGAGGCCAGCCTGGGTGACAGAGTGAGCCCTTCTCTCATTAAAACAACCAACCAACCACCTCCAAAACAAACCAAAACCAAAACAAAACAAACACTTGTGAAGATGGTGTAAGAAGGAATTTCATTTACTAGCATTTTGTATGCATGCATATGTATGTGGTGTAGGTGTGTGCATACGGGTCCTCGCAATAAAATGTATTTCTTTGCATCGGTGTAAAACAGGCCTGCAAGAGTCACAGAATCTGTTCCCGAAAGCCTGCATCACCGGCTGACGGCCAGAGGTAGGTCCAGAGCCCGGCGCCCTCTCCCCGCCCTCAATGTACTTACGAAGGAGTCGCTCACTACAAGTACCACATTAGGCGCCCGGGCTTCCCGCAGTCTCTGCCCGTTTGCCTCGGGGGCCGGGGCTGAGACAGCCGCGGCTGCGACCACCGACACCCACAGCAGCAGCATCGCGGGCAGCGGGTCCGCGAGCCTGCCGGTGGGCGCGTCTCGTCTGCCTCTGGAACGCCATCCAGGGGCGAAGAGCGCTGAGACAGCGAACTTCCACTTTAGTTTCCATATACTGAACAGTAACCCAGAGCTTCACCCGCGGAACTACAACTCCCCTCAGCGTCAGAGCGAGCACCCGCGCGGACGAGGACCTCCCACCCCGTGGGATTCCTGCTAGGACCTCGTAATCAAATGCCGAGCGCACTGAGGCACAGCCACTTCCAGTCACGTGAGCGATGCCTGGCAGTGCGCTTGCGCTCACACTTCAGCTTTGGCGTTTGTGGGGGTTGCATCTGACCCAGGTGAGTCCCTGTTGCTGTCATATTTTATTTTTTGGCAGAAGCTGGATCCTATAAGCAGTTGAGTGGGATTTAGAGAAAGAAAGGATCAGGCTCCGGGGGATGTTGGTGTTGCGCCCGGTAAGCGTGGCTGAGTGCTGGGCGAGAGAGTGAACTGGGCTATGATGAGGTGGCCGCGCGTCTGTCACTTAAGTTGGCTGGGGCGGTTCCTTGTGGGCCCGCTGGCTGGACCACCTTAGGTGCGATATAGGTATCTTGGGGATCCCCGAAATTCCTTCCCAAGGAAGTCTCTAGCTTGCCTTATCTTACTGCCTCTCTTTGTCTGTGCAGTAAAGATTTACGGTGCTTCTCTGGGGTGAAGAGCTGGGCCTAGTAAGAAGTTTTAGATTCTAAGCGGAGAAAAGCTTAGCTGTTCCTTGCCTTTATAGTGCAGGGGAGAAAAACTGAACAGGATCTAAAAGGAAAATGTTGGGCTATGTGACATGTTTGGTTAATTGACATAGGCTGAGAATATCATCGTTTTGCTGCAGAATCATCGGGCGGTTTCCTTTTGATTGTTGGGCTCCTTTGGAGAATTCTGGAAAAAGTAGATTTCTGTCTCAAAGACAAATTCTTTATTTCATTACAGTTTTAGGTATATAATTGCACATCACACTAGTCCTTTAATATCTTGACAGCAAAAGGAAGAATTGTACTGCATATTTTAAAATCAACTCTTAATAATATTGGTTAGTTTTTTGCATAACATAATTATTATAAGGAACATATCTTACATATTTAGTACTCTTATAGCAGTATGTGCTGAGCTTTGTATTGAGCATTTGTTAAACACTTATTGTGTGCTAGCTACTTTTATATGGGATATTTCTTGTAGTTGTCATGATCATTTTGCAAATAAGAAAACACAGTTGGGGAGGTTAAATGACTTATCCAAGGTTACACAGGGGGCCAGTGTGAATAGGACTGGAAATTGAGCAGTCCATGCGCTGACTATGTACTTGGTCTCCAATTAATTAAAATAGTTTTATGACAATCTACTGAGCTCAATCTATTAGTGAAGCATAATTGTTAATCAGGTGTCATGCTAAAGGTCAATGGGAGCATACAAAAACATAACCAATGGTCTTTTTCCACAAGGAACTTATACTCTAGGAAAGCAAAACCTAACATACATAAAATATTAGTATAGTATGAAAGGTAATACACATAGGCTCCCTCATTAACAGGATGTGTTTCCAAAAATTGTTTTTGAGTTAATTTGGAATGTAGAACATACTGTACCATAGAAACAATGTTGACTGACATTTAGATCCATAAAAATTATCTTTTTTCGTGGCATAGCACTGGTTCTGTGAACGATATTTACTTTATGGCTTTATTTTTACAGGCCTTTATTCTGATGACAGGATGACCGGAACACACCTTTTTCTTCCTCTTTCTTCCCTTGACAGTGTCAGTGCAGATGCTGCAGTGAGTGGGAGCAAGATAGGAAGGGCCTCAAAGATAAAGAACTGGAAGAATCTAGGAGGCTTCTAGTCCTATCTAGCATTCAATTTGTCCTACAATATTCCTTCCAAGTAGATTGTCCAGCCTATGCTTTTTCTTCTCTGCTGGGGAAACATATTTTCTTTTAGCAGCCCATTCCACATTTGTGTAGGTCTGTGTATTGCATTTTGTAATTTTGAGCTGAAGTCAATCTTCCTCTACTTTTAACCATTCATTAATTCATTACTTTTCACTTCTACATAGATAATCTCTTCCTTTGAAGCACCTTTCCCTCCATTCCTTTACTACTAATTATCTTTTTTCATAATCTTTGCCCAATTTCTTCAAGCTAGTTATCACATAACTTCAAGGTCTTCATTGTTTTGATCACTGTCTTCTGAATGCATAACATTTTTGTTAATCACTAACTTACCCTCTCAGAAAAGGTACTTTGTAGATGTGCTTGCATTTATATTGCAGTGAGGATTGTTGTTAGGCGCTGCTGAGCTGGGTCCCACTTACAGCGACCCTCATGGGGTTTTCAATGGCTGAATATTTTGGGATTGCTTTGAGAGTGGATTGCCACATCCTTCTCCTGTTTCTGCAGTGCTGGGGATCAAACTTGAATACTCCAAGAGTGTGGAGCAGTACTCTACCAACTTAGCTGAACCCCAACCTGCAGTGAGGGTAGGAACTGTGTATTAGTCTTTGAGGGCTTCCATAACAAAATGCCACACACTGGTTGGCTTAAACAATAGGAATGTTTTCACATAGTTCTGGAGTTTGGAAGTCCACCAGCAAGGTGTTAGTAGGTTTAGCTTCTGTGGTTTGCAGATGGCTACTTTGTCAGTGTTTGCTCATATGATCTTCTTTCTGTGCATGTGCATCTTCCTTCTGTGCATATTCATTCCTGGTATGTCCAATTTTTTTTTTTCTCCTCCTCTCTCTTCTGTTTTTTTTTTTTTTTTTTTTTCCTGGTACAAGGGAATCCAGAGCCTTGCACATGCTTGGTAAGTGTTCTACCACTGAGCTACATTCTCAGCCCAAAATTCATCTTTTAAGATGACAGTTGGATTGGATTTGGGTTCACCTGCATGAACTCGTTTAACTTTCATTACCTTTGTAATCTCCAAATACGGTCACATTCTGAAGGACTGGAGGTTAGGGCCTCAGCATATGAATATTAGGGGTATATGCAGTGTAGCACATAACAGGCTCTGTTACATACATTTATGTTTAAGTCATCAAAGATTCCTAGGTAAGGGATTGCTTTAGTAAAATAACAATGCTGTTTAGAAAGATCTTTAATACAAGAGTCAACCTTTTGATTCTCTGTAGTTCTTTTAATGTCCAAAGTATCAATAATACTATTTGCTTCCTACAGCAGTTCCCAAGGAACTTCTAGTCAAGTTTTTTGAGACACATGGATTCATACACCAGTGAGTCTAATAACAGTATAGTAGGTATCAAAAATCATAGTTAATTGTTGGATAAACAAAAAATGAAATCCCACACTATATTTTGGAGAATTTCAATGTTTCTAAAATGTTATTTGGTTTTCACCAAAATAAATGTTCCATGAACACATATGTTTTAGATTTGGTAGGTAAAACTATCTTTGGGTATTTAGGACTGCTCAGAGGCTTTAATATGGTAATATACATTGTGACTTTGAAACAGTGACATCTAGGTTGGATGTGGTGGCACAGGCCTTTAATCCCAGAGAACTCAGGAGGCTGAGGCAGGAAGATCGCAAGTTCAAGGCCAGAGGCAACGTGTGTAACATAGTGAGACCCTGTCTCCAAATAAAAAAAATATATAAAATTGGTTAGGAGTGCAGCCCAATGGTAGAGCACTTGCAAAATATGTGCAAGGTTCTGGACTCAACCCCCAAGAACCACACACACACATACAAAAGACTGTGATATATTGTGAATAGTAGTTACAAACATCATAGGCTGTTTATTAACACCTTTAAACATGCTGTTGTTCTTTGGAATGCAAATTCAGAATAGTGTGAGCTTGGTGTGGAATGGCTATATGCTTGACATTGGATCTTGGCCTTGAATTATAGACAGAAGTGAGAATGGATAAGCCAAATGGGAGAAGCAAAGATGTACACATAGAAAACTGGAAAATTATCATAAAAGTAATGTGAGCTACTATTGAAACATTAACATGCCTTTTGGTGGTAGGCATTGGAAGCGAGAAGATCTTCAGGTATTGTTATAGGTATATTATTCAATAGGTATTGAACATATAAGGGGCCCTGAAGATGTAAGGCCTGTACTTAGCCTTTTATTAAACTGAGAGACAGTGCACATCTCTATAGAACAATAATAATAAAAAATTCTGTTAAGTTCTAGCTGAGTCTAGCTACTAAGGGGTTCAATGGAGGGAGTGATCCCTGCTTCAGATTTTACTCTAGTATTTGTGTAATAACTAACTTGAAGAGGATACTCGTGTTTGCTGATAGCTGTCTTTTGAGTAATGTAGGCAAGAAGGTTTCTTTTGCTGTTTTTATTTTCTTCAGTACCGAGGGGTTGAATCCAGGGCCTCGTGCATGCTAGGCACATGCTTTACTGCTGAGGTGCATTCCGGCCCCCCTTTCTTTTTTTTAATTTTGAGACAGGGTTTCACCAAGTTGCGCAGGCTGCCTCTGGCCTCGAACCTGAGATTTTCCTGCCTTTGCCTCCTGAACTGCTGGGATTATAGACGTGTGTGTCATGGTGCCTAGCTAAGGAGGTTATTTCTTGAGAGCAAGGAAGAAAGAAGTTGTACAGAGAATTGAGGATTTTGAATGTGCAGAGAAAATTTGTAATAACCCTTGGGTTATTTTCATGGTAATAGTTTTAGGAAGAGATCTATAAGGGTACCATTCTGTCATCCAATCTCATCAGATCTTGGAAGCTAAGCAGGATCGAGCCTGGTTAGTTATTGGATGGGAAACTACCTGGGAATACTAGATGGTATAGGCTTGGGAGAAGGACTGGCAGCCCACTCCTAAAATAATCAGCCACTGAATACCCTATGAATAGTAGAGAAGAAGTGACAATAGTGCCAGGCATGATGCAGTGTTGGATAATGTTTTGCTTGTTGTACATAGGGTTGCTATGAGTCAGACACAACGAGCCAGCACCTAACAGCAGCAGCAGCAACAACAACAGTTTTAGGAATGTCAGCAAAGTAGTGAAGTTAATTGAAAGATTAGCAGTAGATAAGAGGAAAATTAATACACATTGTGTTCAGGCATCCCCTCTATGTATATATCAATTAAGTGATACAATCCTTACCTTACCAGTGAGGAAATGGCTTGGAATGGTGAAATAAGGTTGCAAGTTCACATGGGGCTTGAACCTAAATCCATTTGATTTGGTAAGGTGATTCTCAACCAGGTTAACTATTGGTGGGTAGATATGGCAGAGTGAAAGGTCCCACAGAATCTGGAGTACTTTCTCAGAATAGAGTTGAAGTGACTAGTGACTGAGTAATAAATTAAAATCAGTTTGGTGGGAGGGGCAATCAAGTGATATTGCATGGGTGTTAAAGGAATAAGTGAAATAAAGTCAGGTTATTACTTTTGTTTTATTTCTTTATTAACTTTTATTTTCCTTTCATGAACATTGTTTGGATTACCATACTTTCTTTTCTTACCAGTAAGACCTTTTACTGTTGAACTGACTATTCTGTTTAGATTATTTTTTTTCTCTAGTACTACAGGGTTGAACCCAGGACCTCACACAGGCTACACAAGTGTTCTACCACTGAGCTACACCCCCAAGCCCCTTTTTTATTTTTAATTTGAGAGAGGATGTTGCTAAGTTACACAGGGTGCCTCTGACCTCAAACCTGCAGTCTTCCTGTCACAGTCCCCCAAGTAGTTGAGATTACAGGCAGGTGCCAAAGTGCCTGGCCATTTAGATTGTTAGTCATGTTTAGGTCTAGTAAACTTTGCATTCATTTGTTTTTCATCCCTGTCTGCTTCACCTAACATTGTTTACTTCCTGGTTCTCAAGTAGCATGTTTTTTCACTTCATTCAACTTTTCAAAAATCACTTCCATTCTCTCCTTGAAGTATCCTAGATTAGTTTTTTTTTTTTGACAGAGCGACCTCAGGGGTGCCATCCAAATATCTTTAGAATTGGAAAACAGGTAAGAAACTACTTGAAATTCAGTTCAGGAAGAAGATAGAGGTGTTGTTTATATATAAAAGGTAATTGTCTAGAATTCTAGATAATAAACAGTTGGAGTCTATTTTTATTTAATGATTGTTACTAGTTCCTTTCAAAAGAAAGTGTTGGTATTATAGATTTTTTATGCCAGACTATTAAATTACCACAAAATACCTTTAGGTCAGGCATGTCCTACCTGTGGGTCATGGGCTGCATAGGGCCCCCACAGAATCTTTTAATGTCATGTGTTTTTTAGAATTTATTTTCTTTGTGACCCTGCTTATTTTACATATATATGCACTAAGCATATTATATAATTTATATGCAGCTCAAGACAATTCCTCTATACTCAGTGTGGTCCAGGGAATCCAAAAGGTTGGACACCCCTGCTTTAGACTTTTGTCACTACATTTTAAGGTATTACTTTTTTACTTTCTGTAATTAACTTCCACAGTTATTATCCTTTCTATTTATTATTATTGTTTTTGTTTTGTGAAATCTTTTGCTTGTATGTTGTTGTTAGGTCCTATCAAGTCAGGCCCAACATATTGTGATCCTATACATAATAAGAATGAAACACTATCCAACACTGTGCAATACACATGATCTTTTTTATGTTTGAGCCCATTGTTGCAGTCAGTGTGTTTCTTCTCATTAGAGTCATGCCACATCAGCAAAAAGAGGTCCCATGGGCTCTACTTCATTCCCATCATTAAGGCTGATTGTACTGTGAAGGAACAACTCTTTCCCAGTCATTATTTGAATGTCTTCTAGCCTGGAGGGCTCATTTTCCAACACTATATTAGACACTGCTTCTTTGCTATTCATAGGGTTTTCAATGGCTAATTGTTTTGGAAGTGGGCTGCCAGGTTCTTCTCCCAAGTCTGTCCTATCCTGGAAACTCAGCTGAAACCTGTACACCTTGCGTGGCCTACTGTTAATACTGGTGGCATAGCTTTTAGCATCATAGCAACATGTAAGCCCCTACAGCACAACAAGCTGACAGACATGTGGGGAAATCTTTGTATGAGCATAACCAAATATAGCTTAATATTCTACAGCCTCAGCTGGGGTCATATCAATTCATTTATCTGTAGTTGGTAGCTTTGAGGGTTATCATTCCATATTTGGTATGACTATACTACCTAACTTTTTAAAAATATAGTTTTTGTTATCTTTTAAACTTAATTTATGTTGAGTAGGATTGGTAGTGGGAAATTTTTCATTGCATTAAAATATGCAAAAATGAATGCTTTTATTTTAAAAATTTAATTGGGAGTGAGGAGAAATGACAGGATGAGAGGTGTTAGGGAAAAGTATTTATAGAGAGTCTACAGCCATAGCACTCTATCATCTGATCCTGCCTGATCTCGTAAGCTAAGCAGAGTTGGCCTGGTTAGTCCTTGGATGGGAGATCACCAGGGAATAACAGGTGCTGCAGGCTAGGGAGAAGGACCTAGCAATTCACTCCCCAAACAATCCATTATTGAAAACCGTATGAGTAGCAGAGAAGCCCTGACAACAGTGCTGGCCTTGGCACAGTATCATGGAGAGCTTTGTTATGTTGTACATAGGATTGGTATGAGTCAGACCTGACTCGATGGCACCTAATAACAACAAACAACAACATTAACAGAGAGGTTACAGAAAAATATTAAAGACACTTGCAAAAGATCTAGATCTTCCTTTGAAGTTTTGGAAACACTTGGAATAGAGGCAGATATCCAAATTAGAAGAATTTAGGGTTATATGGAATCATTTTGGATAGTAGGTTTTTACTTCATAAAAGGAAATGGGTTTGAATGATACCTAATAGATGGTTAGTTCTCAATAAAGATTTGTTTTAGTAAAGTAGTTTTTAGGTCTAGAAAGGGGCAGATTATTTTGCCTTTTGAAGCTTAGATACATACATATAGGGGTGTGATAGGTATACATATATAAGTGAGGGGCTCAGTGCTAGTATACTCTGCTAAGTGAAGAAGGAATGAGAAGAGAAGAATAGAGGCTTGCAGTGCACCATAAAGAATTGTAATTACATATGGAGACATACGTGGATTTCTAAGGATATTGAGTATTAGAACTGGCTATCAAGAGAAAATATAATTTGTGTCTATAAAATAATATTTAAATAATAATATTTAAAAAATAACTTACTAGCTGGATGCTGTGGCACAACTCTATAATCTAAAGGAATTCAGAGGTCAAGGAAAAGATTGTGAGTTTGAGGCAAGACCTTTCTCAAGATAAAATATAAAAAGGGTTAGGCATACAACTCAGTGGTAGAGAAAGCATGGGCAAGGTCTTGGGTTCAACTCTCTAATACTACAAAAACAAACAAACCAACAAACACATAAAGTTTTTAATGGTTTTCTGTTGTATTTAGGTCCAGGCTTGTCCGTCTGACTTTCAAGATCATAATCTTAGGCTCTACTTTACCTACTGAACTTAATTTTCTTCTATTCTTTGCTAACTCCCTTCTGATCCTTTTAGCCTGATTTTCTGATTTTTTTTTTTTACAGTTGGTACACTCGTTTATGTCCCTTTCTCTCTATTTGAGTGTATAATTGTCCCTGACTGGATTAAGTTTTTTTCTTCCCTGCATTGTTAAGTCCTGTTTTCTCTGTATAGTAGCCATTAATTTCTTCACATAATATATCTTTTCTTCTCTGAATTCATAATGTGCTTCTATTTATTATCCTTAGTTTAGCATTTGTTTCTCTAATGATTCATATGTCTTAGATATTTCTCATTATTTAGATTATATTCTTTAGAACACAGATCTTTTCTATTTTTTTATGTCATGTACAGTGAATAGCTTGGGGCCTGCATGTAGTTTTAGGGCTGATTGGTTCTCCCATATATGTATATGCTCCTACTTAAATACTGAGTGATATAAAAGATGATGGTTGTATATTCTTGTTTCTAATCTGCAGCCTTTCAGCAATTTTAGAGGGCAACAAAATCAGATGTGGGTTAGAATCACATGCAGATTGGATTTGTGCTACAGAGCTTTGACTCTGCATCTGATTTTGTGGCTTCTAAAACTGTTGAAAGGGCTGGGATTTAGCTCAGCTGGTAGAGTGCTGCACTGCAGCCTCTGAGGTCCC
The DNA here is from genome assembly GCA_007922755.1 of Pedetes capensis. Lineage (NCBI taxonomy): Eukaryota > Metazoa > Chordata > Mammalia > Rodentia > Pedetidae > Pedetes > Pedetes capensis. The sequence goes on along the minus strand of VMDO01002881.1, from coordinate 95,336 downwards.
GAGTTCAATTCCCAGCACCGCAAAAATGGGAGAAGGACCTGGCAATCCACTCCCAAGGCAATCCCGAAATAGTCAGCCATTGAAAACCCTATGAGGGTCGCTATGAGTCGGATACTGACTCAATGGCACCTAACAATAACAACAAAACTGTTGAGAAGAGGTGCATGTTAGAATTGAGAATATATGGTATTTTTGCAAAGGTTATATCCTTTGTTGCATGTGATCACTAAAGTATTTGCCCTTTTATCTCTATTGTTAGTGACCATATGGAGATTTACTTAAATGTCTTAATTTAATATATAATCACTAGAAAAATAGTGTCCTGTCTCCTTAAGTCTACTTTTCTCCCCTTCCTTTATTGGTAAATAAATGTTGGTAGTGTACAGAGTAATACAGCATTGGCTTTTTCCATTATGCAACTATTACATCAAGTCTACTTTTTTGATGTTGCTGAGGAAAACATTTTAGCTAATGTGGATTGTACCAATGACTATAAGGTGACCTCTTAATCATCCTTTTTTGAAATTCCCAAACAAATAAGAAACCACAGACTTGATTTTTAGAAGTTAAATCACTATTGCTCAACTGGCACCAGCAAGCTGCACCAGCAAAGTGAGCCACTATCTTAATGGCCAACTGCTGGGGGTCTAGGGGGCACGTGATATAAACTCCTAATTGAAATGAAAAAATTCACCAAAATTTACCATCCTTTTTTTTCACTGGAAGCTTCAAGTGTTAAGCTGAATGTTGAACTCTAGCATCCCAGAATAGTCAGTTCAGACATTTCTTGCCAGCTCAATAATATTTTTTAAAAAGGAACCAATTTATGGCATTTATTACTTCTAGTATCTTTAGTGCTATCATTTATATAACTTTTAAGTACATTTATAGATATGCTTAACAGATACTACATTACAATATTACGTCTGCAATACAAAAAAAAAAAAAAAAGATGGTGATCATTGTCCTGGAAAGGTTAGTCTTCCCTTTGTTTTTATTTGGTCTTATTTTGAAGCTGTTTTTTTTTTTTTAAACCTTGGACATTTCTTAATTTTGAGGGGTGCTTTTTAAATCTCTTTTTATTGGTCTAGATTAGTTGTCATCCTCATTGATGTTTCCTTCTTTTTACTCGATGGCTTATTTTGCTGAAGGAAACTAGTTTTGAGAAAATTTAAACTGAAATCAGCATTGAAATTTATTACCTACTACTGACAAGATTTGTAGACTACAAAAATATTCTCACATTTTTACCTATAAATGCCAAGATAATTTCAGGTAAGGGAGTAATTTCTAAGATAAAAGTATAGGAAATATGCTGCTTTAAATTATGTAATTATTGTATCTAGGCATAAAATTACATTTCTGCCTCTTTGGGGAGTCTGATTCTCTATACATAAATTGACTTTATAGTATCTTGATTTTTACATTATTTTGACTGCTAATATTCTTTTAGTCACAAGATAATTTTTTGAGTTTCTAACTTTACAAATTTCTTTGGCCTTGTACTTGTACGTCACACTCTTCTTTGGATGTAAAGTACCGTTGGCATATCTTGTTAGTGCTCCATCTTTTTGGTTCATATTGCTACGTTGAACATCTGGAGTCTATAATTACTTAGTACTTACCCAACTTTGTTTTACCTTCTTGATGAGATTACAGATATATGGAGTTGGCAGAAATTACAAATGTTTCTCTTTTTTAACATTGAATTGTGACTGAATTTGACTTTGTTACTGGTAAGCCAGAGGAGTTTATAAAATTTTAAGATAGGCTAATTTATTTAAAATTAAATGAATATATCTTAAGGTTAAATGAAGGAATATTTTGTCTATCAATTTAAATCTTTTTATGGCTGAAATTAGTGTACAAATGTTCTCCATATTTATCACATTTCCACTGAAGTATAAACATTGCACTTATTTCTCTTTATAGAAAGTAATAATCTTATAGTAATCTTTACTGTGAACACAGTTAATATTTTAATTTATGTTTTATAGAAATTGATGTTGAAACAGTGCTTTCTTCAACTTTTTAAAATTCTCTTGTAGTAGTTACTGAAATTACTTGTGTTGGTATTTTCTATGAGTTGAGCTTATTTTACTGATTTTGCTTATAAAATTGAATTGAAATTAGTGTGTATTTTGGGTCTTGGCCCAGAAAATGAACTATGTTTTAGCTAAATATGTATAGAGTGAGTATAATTTAAACCCAACTTATTTTCAACACTTATTTGTTGATCCTCTGTAATTTGTCCAATATTAGGTCCTGTAGATAAGGCAGTGAATGAAAAGACAAAAACAGAGAAAACTCTACCTGTGTGAAGCTTACATTCTGGTGGGGTCAGGGTACAGATAGTAAATAAGATAAGTAAGTGGAATATATATTAATTATGAGTGCTTTGAAGTAAAATAAACCAAGGGAAGGGCATAAGGGAATATAGAGTTGTAAAGAATGTTGTTGTTGTTAGGTGCCGTCAAGTCAGTATCCGACTCATAGCGATCCTCATAGGGTTTTCAATGGCTGACTGTTTAGGGATTACTTTGGGAGTGGATTGCCAGGGTCTTCTCCCATTTTTGCGGTGCTGGGAATTGAACTCGGGACCTCAGAGACTGCAGCACAGCGCTCTACCAACTGAGCTAAATCCCAGCCTCTGTAAAGAATAGGAATATGGAATAATTAAAATCTTAAATACTATGTCCAGGGAAGATTTCACTACGGAAGTGACAAATGAGTAAAAATCTGAAGAGATGAGGGAATGAACTGTACATACAGTGGTGGAGAGGAATGCTCCAGATAAAGAAAATTACGAAAGTCTTTTTCAACTGATTAAGTGTGTTGGCACTCTGATTTCATTCAGCCTTTTTGCCTTGACAGAATGTCCAGCAAAGAAGTGAAGACTGCTTTAAAAAGTGCAAGAGATGCAATCAGAAACAAAGAATACAAAGAAGCTTTGAAACATTGTAAGGTAACTGATATTTGTTGCTTCCACAATAAAGTATGTTACCCAATTGTAAGTGATATGTCCAAATGCAACAACAGTCATAGGACCATTTAGTAGAACCATTAATTGTTGGATAAACTAATTTTGTGTTTCTGCTTATTGGCAAATTGTCAAACAAACTTCTCAAAACCTGAGTATATCATAAATATCTTTTGATGGGTTGTATTATGGAATGCTGCCATATCTTTTAAATTTCTCTCCTTAAAGATAGGTTGACATTCTAATTCTATTTGGTTTGTGGGAGGGAGAGTCAAGACTTTAAAGTTCCTTCCTGTGCTAATGGGAATGCTCCTGTTAAAGGGAGATGTTGGATGTGCAGGAAAGAGAGAGTGAGTTTTGGTGGAAGTGAAGTCCTTGGGAAGGTGAGAGAAAGGATGAGATCCAGACCCTGAGATGAGGGCCTGTAATGCTTCTTCTTTCATTTTAGCAGGGGAAATGATAGGTGCAGGTCTATATACTGTTTGGTTTGTAGATTTGGTAGTGGGAAGATAAGAGCATTCCTTGAAGACTTCTATTGGTGAAGTATAAACTGGTAGTGGGAGATGATTTTTATAGGGGTTTGAGGTGAATGAAAGTTTGATGCAGTTGTTATTCATAGTGAGAAAACAAACTTAAGAATTGGAAGGATTACTAGGCTTACCCATTTGAAATTTTATGTATTCAAGGTGAAATCAGTGAACTCAGCTATAGTTTTCTACCTTCATATTTGGCTTCTCAAGTTTGGTTATAGGGAAGGTGGGGTCCAAGTGTGGATAGTGAGAATGATGAGAGGAGAAAGAGGTAAAGGACTCAGTGATGTCATGCCAGGGAGTGGTAACAGTAATGGGTCATGGTGTCTAAGCTGGGTGAGGAGGTGTGAGAAATAAAAAGTAGGGTGCCATGTAGTGGGAAAGGGGGCTGGAGTCATAAATTGGAGATACCAGAGGTTTAGGAATTGTTACTGTGAGACCATTGTAGTAGTTGAATGGAGAGGATAGGAGAGGAACAGAATATTGGCATGCCAGAAATCCAGATTTTGGATGGCTGAATAGTGTGGAGGTTAAGTAGCTGAGAGGCTACAGTGTTCAATCAGACGTCACCATGAGTGATAGAATGAATTGTAGGAGTGAGGTGAAGGGTACAAAATTTTCACTGAAGGAAAGAGAAGTTCCTAGGAGGTTGGTAGATAATAGCAACAAGGATATTTTTAGTAGTATAGTTGGATGGCTTGTGCTTCAGAGGTAGTGGTGATTTTGAAAGAAGGAAGAGCAGAAGAGGAATGTTAGTGAGTGCAGGTAAGGAGAACCCCTATTTTAACCTTCTGTCCCTGTGTCATGTAGGAAAAAAGAAGATAGAAGTTGGCTGCAGCATGTAAAAGTTTTAGAGGAATAGCCAGGTTCAGTTGAGATAGGACTTAGTGCAGTTAAAAGAAAGGTTGAAAATATGGAAGGAACATGGTTGATCCAGTTTGGGAGTTCCAGAGGGCACAATGAAGAATTTAAGAGCATAGTATGGAGGTAATTGGGTGAGATCAGGAGAAATACATAGCAATATGAGGATGAAAAACTAGTAAAGGGTGCCCTTGTGAGGTTTAGGTTTCTGGTGGTGACTGAAGCCAGCAGAGATATGAGGCTATAATAGCACTAATCCTGATACAGAAGGGGAACAGTCTGTTTAGACTGGGAGCAGGATGGGAGGTGGAATGAAAAGGGGAGAGGAAGTGTTTCCTTTAGCACTAGGGTTGTCTAACTAATAATGTACACATGAATCTCTTTTATTATACTGTAGAACCATAGCATTCTTCTTTCTGTAAGTTTTCTGCAAAATCAGATATGAGTTCCACCAGGAAGTTCATAATTCATACAGATGGGACCTAATCAGAAAATACAAATGGCAAACATTTGATTATTTATCTGTAGTAACCTAGAATGTTGATGGAGCCTAAATGAATTTTTAAGTAAATAAATGTTGCCTCTTAGCATATTTGCTATGGCTTTATTTTATTTTATTTTTCTTATTTTTTATTTTCTCTGATCATGACCTTTTCTGTCTGAGGAGCCTTATGGCATGGAATAAGCTTCGCTTTAAGGAAGGCTTCTTGAATTCATGCAGGAGGAGTTATGTACTTTTTTGTCTCTGTTCTTTTAGAATGTCATACCTGTTTTCACCACATTGTTATAATTATTCCCTTAAAAATGTTTTAGATCCCAAAAACCTGACCATCAGTCAGCTAGTCAGTAATTACTGGTTGGTGGTTGATTATTTTCCTTTGTTTGGCAGTTACATGCCAGCCATTGTACCTGGTGCTCAGAACATAAGCATTAACAATGTGCCAGTGTTTAGAGCTTAACTTTGGCAATTACCTTATGGATGATAGATTATTAGAAGTGTTATGTGGATTCACATAAGCCTAGTAATTTGACTGATTCAATTCATCGAAATGTTCGTATTTTCTGTAGAATATGTAAAACCTTGAGAGGCTAATTCTATTTTAGCTATTAGTTTTGTTTTTCTTTCTCCAGAACATATTTACTCCCTGCTTTAAGCAATTTTATTTTACTTTAGCAAGTAGCTGTTATTTTGGAAAGCAATGTCTCTACATACAATTCTTTTTTCCAGATGGCAAGGGTTAAACTTTCATCACCGTTATTTATTTTGAACATATTCATTATAGTCATATTGGAATGAATTTACTTTTCTCTAGCTTATAATTTCCATGAAAAATCTGTCTAATATGGGAAAACATTATCATGGTAAAGGAAAATATTAGAGTTGGATGAAATGAAATAGGAGGGAGAACAGTTTTATGAGTTGACCAGTAGCAGTGTGGAGGCAGGAGGGGATAGCTAGATACTTACTATACTTTCTAGATCCATTATTCTCAAAGAGGGTGCATTTGATGGAGGCATCAGGATCATTTGGGCAGCTTTAAAATAATATATTTCATATTCCAAACCCTTTTCCATCACTGGTACAGTCCAATTTCCTGTCTTCTTGGGGAAACTGAAACCAAAGAGGTTAAGTAGCATTCTGAAGGTTGCCTGTTAGTGGTAGATCCAGTTTCCTGAATCATAACAGATTTGTTGCTTTGTTGTTTATTTGGTAATTTGCAAAATTTAATGACTTGCTCTTAATTTTTTTAATCAGACAGTGTTAAAACAAGAGAAAAATAACTATAATGCCTGGGTTTTTATTGGTGTTGCTGCAGCCGAACTAGAACAACCTGATCAGGCCCAGGGAGCCTATAAAAAAGCTGCTGAACTAGATCCAGACCAATTACTAGCTTGGCAGGTATGTAGACCTTTGTTTTCTCCCTAAAATATGGGGAAGGATATTTTTCAAGAATTTTTCAGAATATAGATAACAATGTTAAAAGAAGCATTTAAACATCCATTTGGCTTACATAAGAAAAGAAAAATAAGTTTATTAGTCTCCAAACCTAAAAGTTAATTAAAAAAAAAGTGGTGGCAAAGATATTATTTATTGTTATTTAGCATCATACTCAATGGATTATTTCTAAGTGTGAAGACTAAAATCAATGCATGATTATATAAATTCCAGCTTGATTTTATTTGGAAATAAGACTTACCCAGAATATTCTTTATGCTTACCTAAGGAAAAAGAAATGTATAGTCATACATTTTCCAAAAATAAATAGTTTTCAGTTCTCCATCTTTGAGTATGAGTTAAATGTTTTCTTACTTACTGGTCTTAAAGTTTTTTAGTTGGATTTTTCAATTTCTCATATTTAATAAGTTTATTTCATTTGTAATCACATCTTTGTAATTAACAGGAGGCAATAGACTTTGTTGAGTGTGAATGTGTTTGTCTCAGGTTCACATGAATAAGAATTTGAGTATCCTGTGCACATTTAGATACGGCTGTTCTTGTAATGCACTGATTTGTTGAGGATTTTTGGTCTTTATTTGAAGCAAATAATATTTTCCAAAGACTGCTTGGATTTTTTTGACTGTTATTATAAAAGGAATGTCATATAAAACAGTTCTTAAATCTTTTCAATGCGTGTGTGTAAATACATGTGCACATGCACACACATATGCATATATACAAAATGGTAATTATGTAGAGGTAAGGGATACATTAATTAGCTTGATGTGCTGCTCATTTTACAATGTATCTATATACCAAACATCAAGTTGTATATTGTAGAGGTATATATTTTTTATGTATTAATAATTCAATAAAGCTATTTAAAAATATAATGATATTTTTAATGTCATATTTATAAAAATTTAAAAAATTTTATGTCATGAAACACTTCAAACATATTATGAAAAATTGTAAGAATAGTATGATGAACCTCTTTATGTTCATCATCCAAGTTCAACAAAAATCCACTCACAGCCCATATTTTTTCATTGGTGCCTTTACCTACTCCCTTCCACCCCAAGTTCATTTGGAGGAAAACCCCACATGTACCATTTCATCTGTAAACTATGGCAATCTTTTACTGTAAATAATCTTTAGAGATTATCACATTATTTTGCAAAATAAATGTGGGAACATCAGATGTTTGGGTAAGAATAATCATTACTACTTCCTCTTTTAGGGCTTAGCCAGCTTGTATGAGAAGGGTAAGCACATAAATGCTAAGGATGATTTACCTGGTGTTTACCAAAAGCTTCTGGATCTTTATGAAAGGTAATGAATATATGGGAAAAGGCTGGTTTCAGTATGTGTTTGAATTAAACTGACTAAAAATTATATAGAAGTAACCCAAACACTTGGGAGTTGGAAAGCATTTTTCTTTCAAACATTTGTCATGGAATTTCTTGTGATTGAAATAGAATCAGAATAGCTGGGTACACTCATAATCCCAGCGACTCAGGAGGCTGAGGCGGGAGGATCACAAATTTGAAGACAGAGGCATCCTGAACCAACTTAGCAAGACCCTGTTGCAAAATAAAAAATAAAAAAGGAGAAGGTGTGGCTTAGTGGTGGAGCATTTGCCTTGCTTGCATGAGGCTCTGAGTTCAACCATTTAGTACTGTAAAACAAACAAACAAAGAAAAAAAAGAAAGAAATATTGTCTGAAAATATAAAAATTCCAAAGTTAGTCATACTAGTGTCTTTAGTTGTAGTGTTTTATTTCCTTTTTTTTCACAGAATACTCATTTTATAAAGTTTTCCTATAGTATGAAAGAATATTTTTTAATTTAACTAATAACTGTATTGTCAGGTGAAAGAAGGCTCTACATTGGCATCATGAAATTCCATGGTGTAATCAGTGTCACCAAAGACCCCAAACCACAAAACTGTTTATTATTTAAGATATGTAAGATTTATTCTGTTGTTACTTATGTTAATTATGTCAATTATGTAAGTTAGATATCAATTTTGACCCTACATTCCAACTTATGGATTCTATTTTGACCCCACCATAGTAGTTAAGGGTTAAAATAGTACTGATAATATTATTAGAATATTTTAATTTTTAGTGCTTTAAGTCCTTGGTTGTTTTCAAATTAAAAGATTGTTGTTATCAAATTAAAAGATTCTTTTCTTTTTGTTTTTGACCTAAGTGTTGACAAACCGAAGTGGTGTGATGTGTGTAAGAAACTTGTGGATCTATATTACCAAGAAAAGAAACACCTAGAGGTTGGTTAATGATTTTCTAGGGTCCTAGACTTATTTTAATAAAACTATTTTTAGAGGAAAGTCATCATTTAGCTTAAATGAAAATTAAAAATGAATACTTGTGTGACATCAAAAGAATTTAAGAGATAAAATAGAGTGTTTTGAAAACTATAATTAGACTTCACATTTAAGGTATCATAACTTCCCAACCTCTTTGAGGCTGGGTAGCGTATAAATTAAATAAGTAGTGTCATCTGTGGAGCTTAGTGACCCATTTGTGCTGTCCATGGATGTTCTAAACTATGAGGATTGAGGATTGTAGTTATCATCCCTATGTCTACTCTGGTATCTCAGTCATACTTCTAGAGAAGGACTCTGAATTTGCCCAATCAACTCATTTTTTATGGAGTTCCTAATAGGTGTGATTCTGTGCTTATGTTATTTTTATGTGTTAGTGAATAAAAATATTTTTCAGATTTTACATTTTTATTGGTATTGACTTTTTAATTTTTTTAGTATTTGAGATAAAATAACTATTTTAAATTTCTTTTTCAATAGGTGGCTCGAACATGGCACAAATTGATAAAGACACGACAGGAAGAAGGTGCAGACAACCAAGAACTTCATCAGCTATGGAGAAAATTGACTCAGTTACTGGCTGAGAGTATAGAGGATCAGAATAATGAAACCCAGCAATTGGTATTGATTCATTTATTTCTCACAGTTTGTATCGTGAACACTGGTCATTTAATTGAATTTAGAAAATTGAAACATAATAAAATAATATAGGAAATTTTGTTAGACTAGTCATTTTATAAATGGACAATTTTAAATTCATAGTTCTCATGGATTGGTTCTCAAAGTATTAGAACTTCATTGCCTTACATTCATAAGAAACTACTATAAGTTAGGAGTTAATTGCTGTAGAAAAGAAACTAAAAATTGGCTTTCATAAAACTGTTATAGTTTCTAAAAAGTTGTGTTTGAAAAAGTATATTTCTTTATACTTATAAGCTAAGAATACCCAATTACTTTGAGACTTAATTCAGAGTGTTTAGAGTATTTATAACTAGGAAGTATTCCTTTTGTGGGAGAAGGATGTGGCAATCCACTCCTGAGGCAATCCCAAAACAATCAACCATTGAAAACCCTATGAAGGTCACCATGAGTCAGACATGACTTGATGGCACCTGACAGCAGCAACAACCACACTATTCCTTTTTGTGTACAGATTTTCAAGCAATTGAAAAGAATTTTGAAAAGATTATAAAAATCATAGTTGGAAAATATATCAATCATTTTTATTTGCAAGTTTAAAAGTCAACTTCATTTCTTATAATAGGTACACAACGTACACTTGTGAAGTTGCATGGAATATATAAACCTGAACAATTATAAGCTCTATATAGGAAGGGAAGTTCATTTTTTTGTTGTTTTTGTTCATTTGTTCACTAGTTCATTTTTTCTTTTATTCAGAAAATACTTATTGAGACTATACTGTATGTCAGGCAGTATCCTATGGACTGAGGATAAAACTGAAAGAATAAGATTTTTCTGTGTTTGTGTGATGTATTAGTCACCTTTCCATCACTGGGACAATATTCCTGAGAAAATCAAAAGGAGGAAAAGTTCATTTTGGTTCATGGTTTCAGAGGTTTTAGTCCATGGTCAGCTGTCTTCATTGGGTTAGGACTATGGCAAGGCAGAACATCATGGTGGGAGTGTATGGTGGAGCAAAACTGCTCACCTCATGGTGGCCAGGAAGCAAAAAGAGAAAGGAAAAGGTCAGGATACCAATATCCCTTTCAAGGCATGTACCCAATGACCTAACTTCCTTCCACTACGTACCATCTCTTAAAGTTTCCACCACTTCCCAGTAGTAGAATAGGCTGATGACCAAACCTTCAATACAAAGCCTTCGGCAGACAGTTAAGATCCTACTATAATGTGATAATAGTAGTTTATCTGTGCTCAAATGTAGCTGTAGAAGAAATCAAGTAGTAACAAAATTAAGTAAGCTTATCAGCTTCTCTTAAATCATGTCTTCATAATATAGCTTCATTATTTTTCTTAAAATAATATGGAGTATGAGAACATCAAACATATCAAAATAAGTAAAATGATCTTTGGATTTATCTGTACTACACTCCTCCATGGAAGATAACCACACACGTGCGTGCATGTGCACACACACACACACACACACACACACACACACACACACACACACACATATTTTTTGTGGTACTGGGGTGCTGAACCCAGGGCCTCACATATACTTTGTAAATGCTGTACCACTGAGCTGTACTCCCAACCCCTTTATGTTTTTTATCTTCTGACAGGGTCTCACTAAATTATGAGGGCTGCCTCTGGCCTTGAACTTCAATCCTCTTCCCTCCACCTCCCAAGTATTTTGGCTTCAAACTCCTGGGCTTAAGTGATGCTCCTGCCTCAACCTCCTGAGTTGGGACTAGAGGCATGCACTACTATGCCTCACTGTAACATTTTTGTCTTTTTTCTTTATAGTTTCTTTTTCTGTGGTGCTGGAGATTGAACTTAGTTCCATGTGTGTGTTAAGAACACATTTTACTACTCAGCTACACCTCCTGCCCCAACTACACTTATTTTTTGTTAACATATTAGTTGTACATATTAATGAGGTATAGTGGTACTTTTGTACATGGAGAGAGCATGCATTGAACATATTCAGCCACCCTTCTTCTACCCTTTCCTGCTCTGCATCCTTCCCAATTCCTTGGTAATATAATTTTAAGAATTGATTAATAGCTGTTAAAAACAGAATGAAAAGATTTGATGGGGGAGTTGAATAACTGTTGTTCAGAAATAAATCACCTATTTTCCTATGTGGAATAATTTCATTATTATTTTTTAAGAGCCATTATGTTAGATTGTTAGGCTTCTATTTTTGCTAAGATCAACTATCAGAACCGTGAAATTTTACTTATTTATGTAGACTCTATATCATACTTGTGAAACAATATTTCAGGTAATATAATGTATTTGCATTTTTTCTTATTAAATCATGAATAATCAATTAAAAATGTAGAAATTATATATCTAAATGAGTTGTTTAATGTGCTTTGATATGCTTGCCTTGGATTCTCATATTGCTGTTCTTGTTGAAGACATATTTAGAAGGCCATTTTTAGATTTTTCTTCAAAGTCAGTTAATACTGTATAAGTGAAGTGATTTCATTACAGTTCAGCCATATGTATTTAAAAATTTATTTTTTTTTACCAAAAGAACAACTCAAATTCCTAAAAAAATATTTAAGGGTTGAAGATTTATGACTATTAGAGATATTGCAAAGAATGTGCTAGTGATTTCAGAAAAGATAGTTTGAAAATGATGTGATCAGTAGCAGCTATACTGGCATATAAGATTATGCTTTAGTTGGCCACTTTGTAGGAAGTAGCAAGAATGGAAGAATGTTTTATTTAACTAATTTTGTTAATTTATAGTTATCACTTTCTAGTTCAATGAAGTCTGAACTGGTTGGAGTTAGAAAACATTCTAAAATTTACATATACCATATATTCTCAATTGGAGTTGGAGTTAGAATACATTCTAAAATTTACGTATACCACATATTCTCAAATCATGTGATTTTAACTTGCACCTGATTTTGTAGTCCTTTAAAACTATTGAAATGGTACAGAGTAGATTCAAGAATATATGGTACATTGTATTCTTTATTGACATTTGCAGCTAAATGAAGGTGTAGTTTGTGTAATTCAGTCCTTTTTTTTTTTTTTTTTTTTTGCAAGACTGGAGGTTGAACCCAGGACCTCACGCTTGCACGCTTTGCAAGTGCTGTACCACTGAGTTGTACCTCCAGCCCTTTTTTTTTTTTTTTTTTTTTTTTTTTTTTTTTTTTTTTTTTTTTTACTTTTTCAGATAGGGTTTTGCTAAATTATGCAGACTGCCTCTGGCCTCGAACTTGGCGATCCTCCTGCCTCTGCCTTCTGAGTCACCTGGATTACAGGTGTGCGCCACCATGCCCAGCCCCAATTAAATGTTATACATTCAACTGTGTAGCACATTTGTTATTAAGTATGTTACTAAGTAGGTTTTTTGTTTGTTTTAGCTTCTAACTGCATTTGAGAATGCATTGGGTTTATCGGATAAAATCCCTAGTGAAGATCACCAAGTACTTTATAGGCATTTCATTCAGTGTTTATCCAAAGTAAGTACATTTTAAAATTCTATATTATAATGCTTAATGTATTTCTAATTAGGAAAGTGTTCACAAATACATTTTACTACTATTGGAATTTAATTTATTTTTCTTTTATATTTTCAAGTTTCCTCATGAGACTGCTAGGTTAAAGAAAGCCTGTGAAGGAATGATAAACATCTATCCCACTATACAGTATCCGTTAGAAGTGCTTTGCTTGCATTTAATCGAATCAGGTAATTTCTAGTTACATTGTAGGTCCTAGAGGTGATTATGGAAAATGACGTTTCTATTAATCAATAAATGTTTTAATGCTTGCCATGGGTAAGATATTGTTTCAGTGTTTATGGACATAAAAGAAATATACTGTGTAGTCTTTGTAGATGCAAAGAGGCTGATCAATATAGGAAACTACAATGATACAGAGTAATTATGAGTTATAGAGTTAGATGTTCATCAGTGAAGTCTTTTGATGGTGGGAATTGAAGGACATTTGAATTTTCCTTAACATGAGATGAGCAGGAGAGATTGAAAAGTACTCCTGATGGCATGGGCAGAGATGTGGAGTTAGGTGTATTTTAGGGGAATAGAAAAATAGATTTTCTTGCTATAGTAGAAGGAATAACTAAAATATATTTTGGCTAAGTAAGTTGGACTGTATTACATGGGACTGTGAATGTCATGAAAAGGATTTTAGGAAATATTAGACTTCTCAGTGTTGATGCTATGCTTTATGAATACTGCAATATTAAAAAGAAATGAAGTCTTTTTACATGAAATAGAGCAGATTCAAGTTGAAGAGTATATCTTGGTATATGCTCTATGCTCTTGCATCTTTATGTACTTTCTTTAGGGGAACAGAGAAAAATGATAACAGGTAGATTGTTAGGAATTGGAAAACCTGTACCTGTGGATGTCTCATCCACAGGCTGGTATTTGAGCAGTAAGAAGTTGGCCATCTTGCTTTTTCACACCAGCCTCTGTCCTTTTTATCAATGTCATGCCAAATACATTGTTTTAAAATAATGTGAATATCACACCTGCCAATGCTTTTTTTATTTTTTATTTTTTATTTTTTCAGTACTGGATGTTGAACTTAAGGCCTCATGTGTGCTAGGCAAATGCTCTGCCACTGAGCTGCACCCTCAGCCCCTTCTTCATCTTTTATTTTGAAACAGTCTCACTAAATTATACAACTAGGCTACCTCTGGCCTCAAACTTGGTATCCTAGCTTCCTGAATCATTGATGTTATAGGCATGTACCATTGTGCCCAGCTTCTTCTGTCATGCTTTTATTTACCCTGAGTTGAGCAAGGTCACAAAAGACCGTCACTGAATTAGAAATATTAGTACTTGCACCCACATAGTGGTGACTATAAATTGTTACAGAACCTTACTAATCAATTTAATTTTTGCTTTGTTGCTAAATGAGTATATATGAGGAAATGCTTTATATATGAATGACTTTTACATGTATCCTAGTAGAAAAATGATTAAAAACTACTTCTAGAGATAACTGAGGGAGAATACCTGGGAGGAAATGATCATTGCACCTATCTCAGTTCTCCACACTTTAACCCTCCTTTATAAGTCCTACTTGTACTTTTTCTTGGTGCCTGTATGAAAAAAATGTGGTTACTTTCAGTCCTGGATTTTCCAGTAAGAAGTAGATCTTCTTTTTCTTACTTTGAGTCTGTTGTGTGTAGGGTCGTTATGAGTGGACACTGACTCCACTTCTTGGTGCTAATTTGGATTTCTAAACCAAGTCTGAAACATACTACTTACAGATTATGCATAGATGTGCATCTGGTTTTGAAAAATCTAAAATATATAAGCTAATATTATATCATAATATTATATTATATCATAATAATATATTATATCATAATATTTGATATTATGCAAAGAATTTACCTTGGACATCTGTGACTGAAACAGTGGTTTTACATGTTGCTTGGGAGTTAGGTTTTACATAGATATTAAAGCATTAGATATTTTCTTTTGATAAATTGTTTTTATCTATTTATTCCCCTATTTATTGCTTCAGGTTATAGTGTGTCTTAATCACCATAATTACTTTTTAAGAACTTTCTTATGTAATTAAACAATTTATTAAAGTGCTGAATGCTATTTACCCTTAGTTATAAAAGCAAGTAATTTTTTTTTTCATTTTTTGTACTCTTGTCTGGAAATGGGAATCCAAGACTGAGGTTGGAGAAAATGGAAATATAACAAACTATATGTGTGAGGGAGGAGGAGGCAGAGTTTGAGGCCACAGGCAGCCTATACAATTTAGCAAGACCCTGTCTCAAAATAAAACATGAAAAAGGGGCTGGGGATACAGTTCAGTGGTAGAGCACTTGCCTACCATGTCTGAGGCCATGGGTTCAACCCCTTATACTGCAAAACAAACAAAAATAAAATAAAATAAAATAGTTACTACTGAATAGGAATGAGATACCTGGGAAGCCATAGGTTGTGTGACTTAGTCTACTTGCAAGTAACAATTAATTTCTTGTTTGAAAGCCTTAAGTGTGATTTCAGGTTCAGTGACTGTGCATAAAGTGGTTTCTACTTCCATTGTTTAAGATGAAGGCATAATTTTCTGTATGGAGTGTTAATATTATCTGTATTTGCTACTTACTTAAGTTTGAAATTCCTGAAATCAGGATATAGTAAAGGATATATAAGATAGCCTTTGAGATTTAAGTCTATAAATTTTGACACTTAGAAACTTGGTGTATATGTATTGTCTAATAACTTTCTTTTTTAATTCTAGGAAGTCTTACTGATGAGGGACAGCAGTATTGTTGTAAACTAGTAGAAATGAATTCAAAAAGTGGTCCGGGCCGTATTGGCCTAGGCATTAAAGCATTACAAGACAAAAAGTATGAAGATGCTATTAATAACCTAACAGAAGGTAAATGTACGGTATATAACATTTAACATGAGGTGTTACTGTCTGTAAGAATTAATCTTGAGGCCTTTCTTTAAGGAAACATCTGAGGTAGAAGGGGGTCTGCTTAAGTTTTAGTTCCAATTCTTGGGCTCACTGATTTGAAGACTATGGAAAAGTTAATTAAACTTTCTGTGTCTCAAGTGTTTTCATTTGTAAAATCAGGATAATAACAAAGAAGCCTTAGAAAGGATTTAGTCTTATCAGGTGTGATGTTTCTTTCTGAACCTATATATTTAAACTGAGATCTGACTGAGAAGTATAAGCCAGGCAAGTGGATGAAGGAAATGAGAGAAACATTTAGGCTAAGAAATGAATCTGTGAAATAACCTGAAGTAAGATGAAAACTGTTCAAGATCATTCAGTAAACTTTGAGAGTGAAGTACGGGTGCAGGAATGGGCAGGAGGCCAGGTTAGAGAGGGTCCTTCAAGCCTTGTCCAAGAGTTTGCACATTAACCTGAGGGCAGTGGGAGAATCAGTGAAAAGCTTTGAGGGGAATTTCATAATCTCATTGTCTTTTAAATATGGTGACTACATTGTAGAGAATGCATTGGAGTAGATGGCAGGCATTTGCAGTGACATGGGGTAAAGAAGGTGGAGATCTCAACTGATGTAAGAAGGTAAGGAGAAAAGCATATGGAGAGAAATGGATTGGGCCATGGAATAAGTATGGTTTATGACTGACTAGATGAGAGAGATGAGAAAGAGAAGTAGGGTCTGGTTTGGAGAGTGGATAATGATTCTATTCATGTAAATACGTATGGAAACCTTAGTTTTTGTGATTGCTTTTAGGGTTAAAGGAAAGTCCTCTCTGCATAACTGGATGGTATCATCTAGCAGAAGCCCAAGTCAAAATTCATAGACCTAAAGAAGCCATTCTTTCATGCAATCAAGGTATTCTTGATATGTTTTGAGTTTGCACATAAAGATGGCCAACACTATCCTCATCTTAAAAAGCAAAGATAGTGGTTTAAAAAAGACCTGGATTCTTTTTTTTTTTTTTTTTTTCATTTTAAATTGCTAACTTGATTTCACTTGGAGATTAAATAAATGTCAAATCTAGGTACATATCTACTATTATATTTATTTTTAAACTGGCAATGAGCACTTACCAAAGCTTTCCTACACTTGGAATTTTGACATAATCAGTTTAGGTTTGGGTAAAGGTGCTGTGCCTTTGTAACAAGGAAGTTTCTAGTGTTTCCAGAATTTTCATAGATTTGTGATTTTTTGATACAGATAAGGCAAGCATTAGTCATTAGTATATCTGAATGTGGTGGGATGAGGTAAGGAGCTACGACATCATAAGTTAGTAGCCTAGCTTCTATAATTGAAGAACAGCTCACCTAAATCAGCTTCTTTCCCTTCCCAGTATCCTTAATTCACGATGTGTGTTACAGATGCTTTGGCTAAGGGCTGTCCTTCACTGTGTAGCAGTTACCGATAATCATTGTGGTGTTTCAGGATGTTCAGTTTTATTATAAGTCATGTGAAGATAGTGTTTTGAATTCATGTGTGTCCAGTTTTAAATTCAGATCTGTGTATAAACAATTCATGGAAGAATTTATATTTACCTTTGAATTATTCTTTATGTTTATTGTTGTAGAAATGTATGCTCATTGCATCTGTAATTGTATGTCATTCTTAAAAAGCAAACAAAGGAAGCGATGTGGTTACATTCATTCGGGTGTCCTTTATTTTGTCAGCTCTAAAGAACATAGGTAATCTTGATGCATCTGGTGGCAGTCTTCATCAGAAGAATCTTTGTCTTCGTTTGAAAGGAGAGGCTTTGATTAAACTCTCAGATTGCAAATCTTCAGAGGAAGCAATTCTTACTCTTGATCAGGTAGTTTTTGAGATTTTTCCCTTCAACTTTAGTTTCCAACTCTCTAGGTAACAGCCATGTCTCCCTACCAAATATTTATTTACACATAATTTGAATTAGAGATATGAATTCATCACTTTTATCTGCACTTTGATAAGTCTTTCACACACTTGACAACTCCTAAAGTAGTTTCTTTGTGCGTCAGCTAAGTGCTTTCAGTGCTCTTCCCATGAGGCAATTTCATTCTTTATTTTTAGCTGTTACCATCTCTTCATTTTGTCTCTTAGATTATTACTGCTTGGTTATTATTAATTTGGGATCTCAAATGTTTTCCTTCAGAAAATGTTTTACAGATTATTGACAAGATTAATTGAGGACTTTAGTAGCTTCATGGTAGAAAATATTTGTTTCATTCAAAGAAGATTAATTTTTAAGAAGGAAACTGATTTCTTAATGCTTTTGATTCAAGCAATTTGAAATTCCCTAGTGAAAAAACATAACAGGTAAATTATGAGTTGTGACAACATTGTACCTTAAAGAATTTTGCCAAGTAAAGGCTATTTTAGTCTAAAATAAAAATTGTATCACTTAGTTTTTTGCAGAGTTTTAAGTTTCTTTAAATCATTGTTTTATATATATATATATATATATATATATATATATACATATATATGTATGTATGTATGTGTATGTGTATATATATGTACACACACACACACACACACACACACACACTCTATTACTAAGGTACACCCCCAGCCTATTTTTTATTTTTTGTCTTGAGATAGAGTCTCACTAAGTTACATAGGCTGCCTCTAGCCTCGAACCAGTGTTCCTCCTGCTTCTGTCCCTGCTGGGATTACAGGTGTGAGCCAGTGTGCCTGGCATTGTTTTGTGTATTTCAAAGTGCTTTGCATTTCATAATATTTCTATAAAATTATAGCAGTTGTCAGCATCCTGTGAGTACTAATACCTTTTCTCATTGTTTGTCGTCTCTCAATAATGTGTTTTGACCAGGTGCAGTGGCTCAAACCTATAATCCTAGTGACTTGGGAGGCAGAGGCAGGAGGATTGCAGGTTTGAGGCAGGGATAGCCTGTGTAACTTAGCAAGATCTTATCTCAAGATAAAAGATAAAAAATTGCCTAGGTGTGCAGTCCCTTTGCAAGTGGTGGAGCATTTGCAAAGCATATATAAGGCCCTGGGTTAAACCCCCCAATTGCTGCTAAAAAATGTGGTTTGTTTGTATGCTTTATAGATATCTTTCTAATGATTTTTCATAAACCAAAATGAAGGGTTTCTTAGATTAGTACAGAATCTAAGTGTCATGCTAGGAAGCAAGGAAACTGTAAAAGTATCATGTCAAAAGGGCTTAGGAGCTGGTAAACAAAGATTCTCACTGACTAAAGAGGGCATTAGTACTGTAGTGGATAAATATGTTTTAATTCATGTGTACATGGTGACACAAAAAAGTTGACAAAACAATGTCAAGGAAAAAGTCTTTGGAAGACACTAAGGAGTCAATAGGAAAGAATCAAGACATTCATTCTGCCTTCCTTATATGAACTGTTCATCAGGATAACCAAACAGATAATGAGGGGAGGAGAAATTTCTCTTAGTTGAAGTATTCCATGTTATAAAGGTAAAAGGAATAATGGAGTAGAATCACTGTTTTGCAAACCCTCATGAATGAATAGACCTAGGCATAGAGGTTCAATGACTACTCACATGACAGAAATAAAGCAAGCCAGACACAACCAAGTACAAGTACACATGGAGTATTCATGAAGTATTCAGTTGTGTGGTGCTGAGGGTTGAACCCATGGCCTTGTTTGCACATGCTAAGCAAGCTCTCTACCACTGACCATCACCCCCAACTTCTTTTATATTTATTATTTTGAGACAGTGTCTTGTTTGGTTGTGCATGATGCCTCTGCCCTTGCACTTGAGATCCTCCTGCCTTAGCTTTCTGAGTTGCTGGGATTATAGGCATGCAACACAGCTCTCAGGTGGTATGTATCTTTTTTTCTTTCTTTGTTTCTTTTCTTTTTTTGAGATAAGGCCTTGCTGTATAGCTCAGGCTAAACTTGAACTTGAGATCCTCCTACTTCCATTTCCTAAATACTTTGGGTTATAGGCATGTGCCACCACGCCCAGGATGAAGTATTTTGCTAGAACATCAAATCTGAATCAGATTAAGCTTTAGACCTAATGAATAACACCAAGCCTGTAGCCATAGCATTGTGGCATCCAATCCCGTCAGATCTTGGAAGCTAAGCAGGGTCAGGCCTAGTTAGTACTTGGATGGGAGACCCCCTGAGAGTACCAGATACTGTAGGAGAAGGACCTGGCAACCCACTCCCAAAATTTAATTTGCTGTTGAAAACCCTATGAATAGCAGAGACGCACTGACAATATAGTGTTTTGCCTGTTGTATGTAGGGTTGACAGCACCTAACAACAAAAGCAGTAGCACCAAGGTACATGTTAAACACTGTAAGAATGCATTCAGCAAAATCTAGACTTTGAGAAACTGTGACATATGGCCCATATTTTTAGCAGTTTTATTTAAAAGGGAGAAAAAAAGACATGAAAGGAAATCCCTGTAGATTAAAAGATTTAAATGATCTGTCAGCCTATTGAAATATATATACCTTAGTTGGATTTTGATTAAAATAAATTGCTCAAATACTTTATGAGACAACTGGGAATTTTGATGACAAGAAGGACATATGCTTGGTTTTGTTTAGGTATGACAATGGTAGAGTGGTTCTATCATTTAAAAATGAATTTATCTTTTATATATAGATGTATCACAGATGAAAAGTTATAATAGCTGAGTTTTATTTTAGAATCATCTGAGCAGGAGTGGGGTAAAATGGGTGGATATGTAGAAGAAAAAGGATTGCCTTTCAGTTTATTATTTTTAGCTGAATGATGGGTACATATGGGTTTATTATGCTAGTCTTTAATTTTTTATTTATTTGAGATTTTCCCTAATAAAAAGATTACAAAGAATGAAAGTGTTAAAGTAATAGAAAGTAGGACATCTGTATCTTTATTCTATTAAGACCCTGCTCTTCGATGATCATTCTTTAATTAAAGCAAACATTGTTGCAGTTTTGTTGAAAGAGATTTATAGCAGTTCTTTATAATTACTTTCTAGATATCTGATGCAAATAATATCCCAGGCCTTTTGGTTCTCAAGAGCTTGGCCTATCTGAACACAGGTTCATTAGATGAAGCTACAAAGGTTGGTTTTTTTTTTTTCCCCTCTAATTCAAACTGAGTGTGATTTAAAAGTTAAAAGTCTTTTTTTTGTGTGTGAATGTGAAATTGATAGGAATCTACTTTGCAGATTATGGAAGACCTTCTGTCTTCTTACCCTGATCTAGCTGAAGCTCATGCCCTTGGTGCTTTGATTCATTTTACCAAGAAGGACTATCTACAAGCAGAAAAATGGTAAGATATATAGATCCAGTGACATCTTAGATTATTGTATTTCTCAAAAATTTAAAGTAGAAGTTTGTATAAATTTGATTTTTGAAGAGTTTAAGTCTTAGTATTTCTAAGAAATATATTTCATATGTGATACAGTAACTATAAAAATTCTGTGATAGATTTTGAATCTAATTCACTGATCATAATGTTATAGTATCTGCAGCCGTAGCATCCTGGCATCCGATCTTGCCTGATCTCAGAAGCTAGGTGGAGTCAGCTTGGTTACTCCTTAGATGAGAGACCACCTGGGAATGCCAGGTGCTGCAGATTAGGGAAAAGGACCTGGCAATCCACTCCCAAAACAATTGAAAACCCTATGAGTAGCAGAGAAGCACTGACTATGGTGTCAGACATGGCACAGTTATAGGGAGTGTTTCATCCTGTTGTATATAGGTTTGCTGGGTTGGATTCGACTTGATGGCACCAAACAGTGCTATGGTAACCAAATGTAATGTTTGGTACATGTTCTTAACACTTAGCACATGATAGTTCTAAAAGGCTAGTGTACTTTTTAAAACTCATCTAAAAACAAATTAATTTTTTCCCCTTATAATCTAAATCCTGAAGTAATAACTTATTTTTAACTTGGTATCTTTTAATAACTCAAACTTAGATTGTTCCATGTAGGGACAATTTCAACACACAAACACACACACACACACACACACACACACATATGCGCGCGCGCACACACACACACACACACACACACACACACACTTTTATTTTAATATCTCTTTCTGTTCTCCTTTGGTGATTTAGTTTCCAGAGAGCGATTGAGAAAGATGGTGAAGTTGCTGACTATCATTACCAGCTTGGGTTAACATACTGGTTCATGGGTGAAGAAACAAGAAAAGACAAAACAAAAGCTCTTACCCACTTTTTGAAGGTAAACAAGTGCTACTATTCCCTTTTTTTTTTTTTTCCCCAGTACTGTGAGTTTGAATCCAGGGTCTTGTGTACTCTAGGCAAGTACCCTATCACTTAGCTGTACCCCAACCCCTTTTAACTATTTAAGACAGGGTTTTCTAAGTTGTGCTGGTTGCCTCTGGCCTGGAACTCACAATCCTCCTGTCCTGGGATTACAGGCATGTGCCACAACACCTGACTACTATTCAATTCTTAGTTCAAGTAGATTCCTTATAAAATCATAAATAGGAGTTATATAAGTGAGCAATTTAAAATTACTCTTTACTGAACTATTGTTTGTATATCATTTTATGTGGATAATTTTGTGTGCATGTTATGTGGGTTTCAAGGAGAAAAACTGTAAAAGTATAAGTTTCTTTCTTAGAAATATATGATATAGAAAACAAGACAATTATCTTTAGAGAACAATACTGGTTTCAGGTATTTGTACTATAGTTTTGTGGGCACATGAATTTAGACTTAACTTTTTTGTATGTTTAATATCTGTAAATCTTACATTCTTTTTTTTCTTTTTTAGAGTTAGCAAGAAAGGACTTTTAATTAGTATTTTAATTATTCCTATTGATTGGATACAGAATTATAATTCAGTTCATATATGCATATGCAATTATCAAATCAGTTTCACATTTCCATCTCCTTAAACATTTTACAGACAAATGTAAAAAAAAAATTAAATTAAAAATAACAAAAGAGATACATTTCGATTAACATATAGTGAGTATTGTACACATTATGAGTTAAAGCCTGATGTTTTTGGATTATCATAGAGTTGCATCCTGTATTTTGCACTTATGCTCTCTCTCTTTACCCTTCTAAGTTGTTCCTTCCTCCCTTCTACCTTCCCCATTGTCTATCCCCTCCCCTTTCTCAAAAAGAAAGTAACGCATATTCGCACTCACATATGAGAGCTAGATCTACCTTAAGGAAAAAATAAATACACATACTTAGATATATGTGTGTATAATCATACTTCTCTAAGATTGGAAAGTCTTGCATTCTTAAAAGCAGATTAACAACAGTTCTAAATTTCACATTTCCTTTACCAGGGAAATATTTTTACCTTCTTTTTACTTATGGACCAGTTTTCATGTCTGTTTTAAATCATAACCTAAAGGACATTTTGGCTTTTCTTTTGTATTTAATAAAATTTTTTTTCTTTAATCTTTTGTGTTTTTAAAGGTACTCATCTGAATCAGTTTTTAATATTCTGTTGTTAATGTTTATTTCAAAGGCTGCAAGACTGGATACATACATGGGCAAAGTTTTCTGTTATTTAGGTCATTATTACAGAGATATAGTGGGAGATAAAAACAGAGCCCGTGGATGTTATAGGAAAGCTTTTGAATTAGATGACACTGATGCTGAATCTGGAGCTGCAGCAGTTGACCTAAGCGTGGAGCTTGAAGATATGGTATGACTAATAACCACCTTTACGTTTTTGCTTTTTTATACTGAGTATTGTTGTTGTTGTTGTTAGGTGCTGTCGAGTCGGTATCCGACTCATAGCGACCCTCTGTACAACAGGGGAAACACTATTGTCAGTGCTTCTCTGCTGTTCATAGGGTTTTCAATGGCAGATTGATTTTTGGGAGGGGGTTGCCAGGTCCTTCTCCCAATCCTGAGTATACAAATGGAAATATTTTTATATGTGTATATACTTGAAAGTTATCATTAATTTTTATTTTTGTTTGTAGATGCAGCAGAAGTATTTTTGCTGCCATCTATAAATAGACTGAATTTTCTTTTTCTTGTTGTTTTTAGGTGCCATCTAGTCAGGTCCGATTTATAGGGACCCTCATAGGATTTTCAATGTTCAATTGTTTCAGGATTGCTTCAGGAGTGGATTGCCACATCCTTCTCCTGTTTTTGCAGTGCTGGCTGGGGTTTGGTTCAGTTGGTAGAGTGCTGCTCTTCACTCTGTGAGGCCCTGGATTCATTCCACTGCAACAATAGGAGAAGGACATGGCCATCTACTCCTGAAGCAATCCCCAAATAATCAGCTGTTGAAAACCCTAGGAATAGCAGAGATGCACTTGACATAGTGCCAGGCACCGCACAGTATCAGAGAGTGTTTCATTCTGTTGTACATAAATTCTATATGAGTCAAACTGGACTCAATAGCACCTAACAACTTTCTTTTCATTGTTGTTATTGTTAGGTACCGTCGAGTCAGTATCCGACTCATAGCGACCCTACACACAATAGGTGAAACCGTATTATTAGTGCTTCTCTGCTATTCATAGTGTTTTCAATGGCTGATTGTTTTTTGAGAGTGGGTTGCCAGGTCCTTCTCCCAAGCCTATAGCACCTGGTGCTCCCAGGTGGTCTCCCATCCAAGTACTAACCAGGCCTGACCCTGCTTAGCTTCTGAGATCTGATGGGATCAGATACCACACTGGTACGACTGCAGACTTTTTTCATTGGCAGATATTAAACTACTTGGGGCTTATTATTGAGTAGTTTGTCGTATACCAGTGTAAGTTTAAAAAATCAGAAGTGAAAATATGTGCATGTGGTTTGCATAGATGTTTATGATATTCAGTATTCCTAATATTATTATTATTATTTTTTTATTAGGAAACTGCCTTAGCTATTTTAACAACAGTAACTCAAAAGGCAAGTGCTGGAACGGCAAAGTGGGCCTGGCTTAGGCGAGGACTATACTATTTGAAAGCTGGTCAACATTCTCAAGCAGTGGCTGAGTAAGGCACATTATTATGTTTATATTTAGACAGTGTAATGGTTACTTGTATTTCTTTTATATCCCAAATAACCTTCATAAATTATCTCTTACCAGGTTGTGTTTTGAGGAAAGAAATAGCAAAATCTGTTTATGGGAGATTGGTACTTACTGTCTGTACAGCAATAGAATTGAAAAAAATTGATTAAATTGTGTCTGGTTGTTGAGGAGGTATCCAGTCTAGTGAAGTCAAGTTTTAATAGTATTATACATATAGTAGGTTTGCAAGAGAAATTTCAGTAATGATAAAAAGATGAGATAAAGATCTTCATTGTTATTCTGCTAACATTCATTGTTTTGGGCAGGAGAGACATTTGGCAACTCAAAGGGCACTTGGAGCTGCTCAAGTATGATCAATATTAGTCATTTGGTTTTAACCATACTTCAGCAGAAATAAAATTTAATTGAATCAAGATAAAATCATTTGTGATTTATGTTAATATCTAGAACATATGTGTTTTGAAATTTTTCATAATATGGTATTTGGTCAGAAATTTAAAGCATCCTTCTTATTCCTTTATTTCAACTGTTAAGTAGAAGGATTGGGTGGGAGGAGTTTATAACCTGATGGGGCAAACTGAGATGACCATCTGTCCTGGTAGGATAGGAAACTGGAGTTCTTCCACATAATCAAGAAAAAGAAATTCTGGCCAGCACTTTTCCAGTAAAGTATTTAGTTCTTATATGTCTTGAAATTGTAACAAAGCTTCTTAGTATTAAAAGAATTTTAGTCATAAAAGGTGTAAGTAACACTTTTATAAGGACCTATGGATATGTGTGATTTAGTTGAATTATTTCTTTCATATTTTCCTTTGAGATGTGGATGTAGTTCTATTGTTAGTTCTCTTACTGTCTCTTGAAATTTTAGTTTACAGGCAGCATTAAGGGCAGATCCAAAGGACTTCAATTGTTGGGAGTCATTAGGAGAGGCATACTTAAGCAGAGGTGGCTATACAACAGCCTTGAAGTCCTTCACAAAAGCCAGTGAGCTGAACCCAGAATCCACATACAGTGTGTTTAAGGTTGCAGCAATACAACAAATCCTAGGCAAGTATAAGGAGGCGATAGCTCAATACCAGCTGATCATTAAAAAGAAAGAAGATTATGTGCCTGCTTTGAAAGGTAATTTCTGTTTAAGAGCTCCTTTGACTTTTATGATACTGAAGTATAAAATCTTTGAGTAAATTTCCTACCTAATTTTTTGTTCTAACTACTTAGGGGTTGAACCAAGGGTTCATATTTTGCAAGTGCTCTACTGCTTGGTCTACTTTATTTCTTATAGTATATCTTAAATAGTTGAATATAAAAAGATCACATTTTGTTTCCTAACAGTGAATAAATAGTAGGCTGGTAGAGATTTAATTTTTAGATCGATAGCCTGATGACTGTTGACCTAAAATATATCTCTAAATCCATGCTCTTATGTTTTGATAATTCACTATATCCCCAGAATATCTTAATATTTTTAAATTATTTTGTGAGTTACAGAAGCTCATTTAATTTTTTTATCTTTAGAGGCAGTTTGCATCACTTTGTAATTATCTAAGTTGCTTTCAGTTCCACCATAGATATGTGTTCCTTCTTAACAAATTATTGATTGTCCAAGGAAAAACATCACCATTTATATTTAACCTAAATTTTTTATGATTATTACTTACCATTTAAAAAAACTCTGAACTCATTATACATACTTTCCTTCACTTCTTAAATATTTATTTACTTATTTACTTACAGTACTGGGGGATTGAACTGAGGGTGCTCCAGCACTGAGCTGAACTCCCAGCACCACTTGCCTTTTTAAAAAAAGAGACAGGGTTTCACTAAGTTGTGCAGGCTGCTTCTGGCCTCGAACTTGCAGTCCTCTTGCCTCAGCCTCCCAAGTTGCTGGGATTATATGCCACAGTTCCTGGGTTCTTTCTTTTTTTGAAAGAAAAGAGGAAAGAAGGAAGGAAGGAAGGAAGGAAGGAAGGAAGAAGGGAAGGAAGGGAGGGAGGGAGGGATAAAGGGAGGGAGGGAAGGACTGAAGTCTAAATCCCTGATGGTGTTGTTTTTGAATAACATAACATAGGGCTTGGAATCTGGGTCTGCATTTATTTGTGTATGTATGTATGTATGTTGAGGTTATCTTGTTTGCTTTTTAAAAACTTTTTCCTCAAGAGAAAGCTCACATTTATGAAATGTGTACTAGGCACTTGAGAAAATTTCTACTACATTTAATTTTTACAGTATAGTTTGCATACAGATTTTAATATAAAGAGATCAAATCATGATTCATAACAGTTTAAGTCAGAGGATTGTAACAATTACATGATATCCCATCTTTGGAGCTGAGGTATTAAGAGGAAAGTAACTAGCCCAAAGTCAAGGAATTTCTCAGGTTTTACAGATAATTTCATATAAATTTTAGTGCATGTTTACTTTAACAGAACCCTGTCATTTGAATTTCTTACTAAATGTGTGTAAGATCATGCTTAAAGATAATTTTGTTATATACCATTAACTTGTTTTCTCAGAAGTTGCTTTAAAAGAACAACAAGACATTTACTTAAAGATCATTTTAAGTGTTTGTTTTATATATTTCAATAACAATTACAAACTTACCTGATTTTAGGTTTGGGTGAATGCCATCTAATGATGGCAAAAGCAGCTCTAGTCGATTATCTTGATGGGAAAGCTGTAGACTACGTAGAAAAAGCACTGGAATATTTTACTTGGTCAGTATTATTCTTATTATCTATTGTGTTCATTGTCTTAATCATATAACAAAGCCAATTTAGAAAATAATTTTACACATATTCTGTTAGATAAAGCAGTTATTCAGAGGTTAAGTGTAATGAATGTGAGATTAGCCAGTTAATCCTGTAGTATATATTTTGTGTTAATTTTGCATTTAGAGAAACAATTTCTTGTCCTCTTGGTAGTGGCTGGCAAGTTGTATACCTAGGCAAGAGTAAGAAGGAAGGAGTAATCTGCTAGTGGAGCAATAGCTCTGACACCATATATTAGTGTTCTTTTTCATGAAACCTGGAAAGGGGAGTATCTGTAATTGGAATTAACTGGGAAATAGGGCTTCAGGTGCACTGTATGCTTTACATTCAGTAGTAAGGGCCTATTTTTGGCTTATAGGTAGCGCTGAAGGTAGGTGAAAGGAGCAATGTAATTATTCCTGGAGAAAAACTAAGACAAAAGTGGCATATCTAATCATAAGAAAAGAACCAGAAAAATGTGAGCAATCTATTATTTTATAGAAGTGTGAATTCATTAGTTCATTGATGTAAATTCATCACAAATGTTATTTGTGGTAGATGACTTGAAAAAATTACACAAATTATGCTGAGTGTGGTGGTGCACACCTGTAATCCCAGCTACTTGGGAGACTGAGGCAGGAAGATTGTGAATTCTAGGTCAGCCTGGGCAGCTTAGTGGGACCCCATCTCAAACAACAGCAACTCCCACCACACACACACAAGTTAGGTATACATTGGCAATATTTTGTTCTTAAAACCTTTCTTGTGCTTGCCTTCCTTTCTTTTCCAAGTTGCCTCTCCTGTTGCTTATTTGATACCCAACCCTTTTTGTCTCACAGATTTTTATTGCTGCTTTTCAGATCTCACATGATATAGTTCCTCCAAACGAGGAAGTTATTATGAAGTGGGCATGCTGTGTTTGAACTGGTATTTAAGAGTAACTGTGAACCTTTGGCTGAGAGTAGGTTAGCCTACAAATATTTCCTTTCTGACCTTTAGAAAGTTTATTCTAGATAACATGTAGCATTCACAACCAATTTTAAGGTAGTATATAAAACATTTAAATTATAATCCCCAAATTTATCTTTATTCCTAGAGTTAAAGTAGTTCAAACTACCACAATTGTTATGTAAGGGTGATAAGAATTATTTTGCTTTATAGATGTATTTATTTTTTATTGAAGTTAAAATGACATAAGAACTTGGCCTATTAAAGCTGCCTGTTTTATTTTTTCTCCCCCCCCCCTTTTTTTTCTCCTTTCAAACTCAGTTTTAGAAATTTTGCCAAGATATTTAAAGGAGTTTGAAATAATTCTGTCCTTCTGATTCTCAAAGTGGGTTTTCAGTCATGACTGCAATAATTAATATTTTGCAGGCAGACATTGAGAAGTGATTTTTGGCTGGTCTCCTTTGAGTAGAAAAGGCTGTGAAAATGTTCCATCTGCTTGTCCATCTGCCTGTGACATAGCAATTTGTAATAGCTGGTTATTGAGGCTTAGCTTACGTGAAATTGCTTTATTCATGAGATCCTGAGAAAAATGGAGAGAAATGTATAGCTCTGATTTTTCTCATTCTAAAAAAGTGCCCTCCATCTCTGTAATTAACATTTCTATTTACTTTTTGGGCTTACCTTTTCTGTTGGGTATTACTTCTGTAAATGCTAGTCTTCACATTTTCATGTTTTTTTTTTTTTTTTAAATCTCAGAATGAAAATCCTTTGGACCACTAAGTAAAATACACTTGATATATTTACTAGTCCTTTTTTATTTGTGGGAAAGTCTGAAGGCAAAAACTTGAGTTTACAATAATCAACTATGAAATTCTTTAGTGTCTTGGTCATTGTTTAACAAATTAAACAAAAAAAACATGCTTTAAAAAATTCAATATTAACATAAAACTGGTCATAGGGAAACATTCAATTATTTATTTGATTTCTGCAACTTCTAATAAAAATGCTGAAGCATACTGAA
The DNA here is from genome assembly GCA_007922755.1 of Pedetes capensis. Taxonomy (NCBI): domain Eukaryota; kingdom Metazoa; phylum Chordata; class Mammalia; order Rodentia; family Pedetidae; genus Pedetes; species Pedetes capensis. The sequence goes on along the minus strand of VMDO01002881.1, from coordinate 65,892 downwards.
AAAACTGTCTACAAAATTGCTGGCACTTAAATGATCAGTTCTTGCCTGCTTCTCTCCCTTTCTTACCTCCCTAATAGGGAGGTGGTAGGATATAATTCAGTGAGGAGGAGGTTAGTAAAGCATTCACAGCTTAACTAAGGTGGTAGCTCTTAATCAGGATTGCATGTACAGTGCTTCTATTTTAATTATAAGTAGCACTAAGGGAAATAATTTTTATATTTTTCTCTGTATGTGTGTGTATATGAGATACAGAGAGGGCGAGGGAAGGAGGGAAGGAGGGGGAGAGGGAAAGAGAGAGAAAGAGAGGGAGAGAGGGAGAGAGAGAGCACGACACGAAATTATAGAACCACAATTTCTTCTTTTAGGGCCCTGCAGCATCGAGCTGATGTGTCCTGCCTTTGGAAGCTAGTTGGGGATGCTTGTACCAGTCTGTATGCTGTTTCACCATCTAAAGTGAATGTTAATGTTTTAGGGGCCCTTCTGGGTCAGAAACATGAAAAGCAAGTATTAAAGAAAAATGAGCTCCTTCATCTGGGAGGAAGGTAATTTACAAAGATTACCAGTTATTGACATTCAAATTGAATTATGACATTATAAAAAAATATAGCATTGAATTTTATTTTTCCATAGGTGTTATGGTCGTGCATTAAAGCTGATGTGTACATCTAATACATGGTGTGATCTTGGAATTAATTATTATCGCCAAGCGCAGCATCTTGCAGAAACAGGCAGCAACATGGGTGATCTTAAAGAGTTGCTGGAGAAATCTTTGCATGTATGCTTTTGGGAAATATTTTACAAACCTTTAAAAAAAAACTTAAGTGCTTTTATGAAAGATGTTTTTGGTAAATCCTATAGTGTTCTCACATAGTCATATTTATCTATATATAAATGCTGATATTCCAAAAATAAAAATTAATCTAATTTGACTTCTTTTCAGTGTCTGAAAAAGTCAGTGAGACTTGACAGTAATAATCACTTACACTGGAATGCTCTTGGTGTGGTTGCATGTTACAGTGGTGAGAATTGAGTAAAACTTACTTCAATATTTTTACAAGATTATTTTATCAGGTAGCAATCTCACTTACTTCAAATTGTGTACATTTCAGGTGTTGAAAATTATGCCCTTGCTCAACACTGTTTCATCAAATCAATCCAGTCAGAACAAACTGTAAGTGTTTTGTGTGTCTGATAAAAGAACTTCAAAATTTTTTGTATTTATTTATTTATTTATTTATTTAATTATTTAATTTGCAGTACTGTGGTTGAACCTAGGAACTCACACATACTTTGCTAGTGCTCTACCACTGAGCTGTTCTCCAAGCCCCCTTTGTAAATTTTTTATCTTGAGACAGGGTCTTACTAAGTTACACAGGCTTCCTCTGGCCTCAAACCTGTGATCCTTCTACCTCCACCTCCTGAATCTCTGGGATTACAGGTGTGACCCTCCTGTACCAGGCCAGAACTTCAAAGTTTAGTGTTACTAATTTTCTGAGGCTTACAAGTAGATAAGGGAACTAATTTTTTTTTTTTAATATGCATTTTTTAGAATGCTGTTGCCTGGACCAACTTGGGAGTATTGTATCTTGCAAATGAAAACATTGAGGTAACATGTTGCCAGTTTTGTCATCCTAAAAATGAAGAACATTTTCTATGTATGATTCCTTCATAATAGCTCAGGTTCTTATGGAAAAGTACTTCACACAATCTATCTATCCAGTAATCTATCCAATATACTCTCAAATATGCTAATTAATTGATGATATTCAGGTTATTATGTTGAGCCTTAGTTAGCAAATAGGTGTATGATTGGTTAAAAGTTCTGCAGGCTATGGGGTAGATGCCCATTTTGTCATTTTCTTAGGAACCAGAATTCTTGTAGAGAAACCTGTTGTCCCCAGAACTATTCTGTTCCCCCCAAACTACAGGTAAAACATTGCATTAAGCATTGTTAATTGTGCCTAAGCAGTGAAGTTTTAGGCTTATATGTATTTATAACAGGTTTGATTTTGCTTATTCTCTTATTTTATGCTTTTTAAACATAATTTAATACTAAGTTTATAAAATTACTTGACATGATATTTTGTTGCCTTTTGTTTCCCTAGCAAGCTCATGAAGCTTTCAAAATGGCTCAGTCCCTTGATCCATCTTATTTATTGTGCTGGATTGGACAAGTAAGACATATAACTGAGTTATTAATAAACATTGATATAAATAGCCTATTGTGTACTCTTTTTATAGATGTGGAAATGGAAACTCAGAGATCTTAAGTAGTATTGTGCTTAAGGTCACACAGCTTGTGATGATTAACTTTTGTATACCATCAGTCTGATATTACTTTGCCTAAAAAATAAACCTAGAACTCTTGTTTAACTCATATTTGCAAAGAAAATGCACACTTACAAAGAGCATTTTGATTACTGTTTTCTCATTTTCTGTAAAACCTTCATATTCAATTCCATATTTACTTATTAATGTTCTCTTATTCCCATGCTTAGATTTTTGATATACCAAATAAGAATAATGATACTAGGTTACTCTCCTAAGTTTTTCAGTGATTGTTTTATCTCAGTGTATCTGTTCTCTACTTTTAATTTTCTCACCTGCAAAAGAAGGTGAGTAGATTGGGTGGTCTTCAGTGACCTGTCTGGTAGAGAAATTCTAATGAATTAGTAAATAGGAACATTACCCATATTGGAAAATCATGAATCAAGGATTAGATATCTTTTGGGATCCTTTATAATACTTTTGTAACTGGTAAAGCAAGCAGAGATAGAAAAGCAAATTCCCAGTCCCTTTAAGTGTGGCAGCATTTGGGAGCAGTGGTATTTCGGTGTTAACCTCTATGTCAGTTATTCAACCAGGGATCCCTTTCTGCCTGCTCAAATTCTGATGATGAGGCTGGTCCAGGGACCTCACTTTGTACTACTCTGGGTCAGTAGATCTTATCACAGTACCTAAATTATTTTTTAAGTAATTTTATTTTTAAAAATAACTTATTTCATGTGGTAACTGGTAGGATTAATTACAATAGTAACAGTAGAAGTAAAACATATTAACTTTGGTTTAAGCACAGCTAGTAAAGAAACCTTTGGTTCTTCTAGATCCATTTATTATTATTATTATTATTATTATTATTATTATTTCCTTTAAAATACATTAAGATCACTTTTTTTCCTTTTTTAGGCTCTTATTGCAGAGACAGTTGGAAGTTATGACACCATGGATCTCTTCAGGCACACTACAGAGCTCAATATGCATGTAAGAATTTCAGCATTCTTCTTGAGAATTCAGTAATAAAAAAAGTATTATCCTTGTTAAGAAAATGAATAGATAATGGTATAAAATGTTAATGACAGCAGTTGTTTCTACCTTAATTCTTTCTTAGAAGTAGGCAAACTGTCTTTAATTAAAGAACTTCTAGTTTTCATCTTCCTGTCAGCTTTCAAAAGCTGAGGAAGAAATGACACAGATTTAATAGATACAGTAACAGTTATGTAGAATAGAACCCGAGACTATGGAAAAAATATACATGAGATGAAGACTAGACTTGGTTGACATTTGTAGATGACTTATAAAAATGTGTTAGAATTTCTTAGTTTGATTTGACCTATCAATGGTGCTGAAAAGGGGAAAACCAACGCATGTGGCTCTGTTTTCTGTACTTTATCACACTTGATTCTTTTACTTAGGATTGGAGCAAATGATTTAAATATGTTCTTAGCTATATATTTTTTTCTTTTTTTGTGGCAACATTTAATTTAAAGATATTTAACAGTTGAAGAAGACTAAGATGTGGTATTTATAATATGGAAGTGCATTGTTTTATTTCTTAATTTATTAGGGTGTTTATTACCCTATATCCACTCACTAACTTTTTGAGTTTTTTAAAGACTGAAGGAGCATTAGGTTATGCGTATTGGGTCTGCACAACATTACAAGATAAAAGCAACAGAGAAACAGAGTTGTACCAGTACAACATCCTCCAGATGAATGCTATTCCAGCAGCACAAGTTGTTTTGTGTAAATATGTGGGTAAGTTTATGTAATGGAGATACATTTGACTACTGATATAACTTAAAGAATTTTTAAAGTTAATTCCAAATTAAATATTAATGTTCTTGGCCAGGCACAGTGGCTCACGCCTGTAATCCCAGTGATTTGGGAGGCAGAGGCAGGAGGTTCCCAGTTTTGAGGCCAGAGGCAGCCTGTGTAACTTAGTCAGAGACTGTTTCAAGATAAAAAGTAAAAAATGGACTGGCAGTGCAGCCCAGTGGGTAGATCACTTTCAAAGTACGTGTGAGATCCTGGGTTCAAATCCCAGTAGCACAAAAACAAAAAACAAATTAGTGTTCTTTAAGGCATTAATTTGCCTTTTTGTTACTACACCCCATCGGTCTTTTTTTTTTTTTTTTTTTTTTTAATTGCTAGGTGGTTGAACCTAGGGCTTTGCACACCGCTGAGATACACTCCTAGTCCCTTTTTAAAAAGTTTTTACTTTGTAATTAGGTCTCACTAAATTGTGCAGGCTACCTACCCCTGGCCTCAAACTTGAGATCCTTCTACCTCAGTCTCTCAGGTTGCTGTGTTGCTGGAATTATATGCATGTGCTGGTGCCTCGGCTTCAGCAGTCTACTTTGTAAGGGCTTTTGAAGAGTGATGAGGTTTACTTTACTACTTAATGAGTCAAGGTGAAAGTGATTTCTGTGTAATAGTGGAAAGTGTTTTGGAACCTAATGGGCCTGAATTGCTGCCATTTACTTTGTTTTCATCATTAAGCCAACTATTTTACTTCTGTTAAATTCTCTTTACTCCTTACAAAAAGAAGATCATAATCCTCTAGACTTGTGAGAGTTAGATGAGATAACAAACTGCTAAACCCAACGCCTTTAATCTTTCCTTTTAAAACCTGATTTTTTTCCACAAGACTTTGGAAAAACATGTTTAGATTTAGGAAACTGACCGGAAGGGTGAAATTGATTAACCTTCTATTATAGTAATTTCCTTTATTCTTTAATAAAACTACCATTGTTTTTTTTTGGCGTGGGGGGATATGTTTGTTTGTTTATTTTGTTTTGCATCCCTATCCCCTATGATAGCCTGCAGCCAAAGCCCTGTGGCGTCTGATCCCCTTAGATCTCAGAAGTTAAGCAGGGTGAGAGCTGGTTAGTACTTGGATGGGAGACTGCCTGGGATCACCAGGTGCTGTAGGCTTGGGAGAAGGACCTGGCAACCCAGTCCCAAAAATCAATCTACCATTGAAAACCCTATGAACAGCAGGGAAGCACTGACAATAGTGTTTCGCCTATTGTACACAGGGTCATTATGAGTGGGATACCGATTCCATGGCACCTAACAACAACCACCACCCCTTACTATTATTAAGTTTTAATCTCTGCTGCACTGTTTGGGAGTCATGATTGAAGGCTTGGGCATACTATAAAATTGAACTTTAGGCTTTTCATTGATAATATCAGAAGAAAAGTATCTGTTCCTTAGAATTTTAGTGAGATGAGTTATACAAAATATTATGCAGAATACCTGGCATCACTAGATGTTCAAGAAATGTTAGTTTCATTGGCCTTTGACAAATTCCAAAAAAGAAACAAGGAGTTTAAGGGGGAATACTGATAGCAGAAAATACCAACAGTTGAATAATATGAAGGTGAAGAATGGGAGAGAAAATGGTTATTGAGAAACATGTAGTCCTTTTTATGCACTGGGACACTTGTATACAAGAAGGTAATTAGGTTACAAACATCAGCACTTTGGGACAATACCATATTTTGCAGTATGCTAAAATAAAAAACCTAGAGCTGAGGAAGCCTGCAGCTGTAGCCCTGTGGCATCTGATCCTGTCAGGTCTTGGAAGCTAAGCAGGGTTGGGCTTGGTTAATACTTGGATGGGAAACCTCCTGGGAACGCCAGGTGCTGTTGGCTTGGGAGATGGACCCAGCAACCCACTCTCAAAAAACAATCTGCCGTTGAAAACCCTATGAACAGCAGAGAAGCACTGACAATAGTGTTTCACCTGTTATACGTAGGGTTGCCGTGAGTAGGATGCTGACTGGACAGTACCTAACAACAACAGAGCTGAGGAAGCATATGGCCGTAAATCTTATTGATGAATTTCTTTACCAAATGAGTAAATTCTGTAAAGGATTTACATAAAGAGGTAAATCTTAGCTTTTAGCAAAATCCAGACCTAAAGCAATGAACAATAATTTTCTGTTTTTATTTTTATTTTTCAATTTTTTTATTATTTTATATATTTATTTATTTTTTTGAGACAGGGTCTCGCTAAGTTACACAGACTGCCTCTTCTCTTAAACTTGCAATCCTCCTGCCTCCGCCTCCCGAGTCGCTGAGATTACAGGCATGCACCAGTGTGCCCAGCTCAAACAAAAATTTTCTAACAAAAATACATAGCTAGTTTTGTAACTCTAGTGGAACCATATCACGTAGTCATTTAGCAAATTCAGCTCTGTGCTTGCCAAAAAAAATTAAAGTAGAAGCAGAAAAGAGAGAGGAGAGAAAGAATACAAATCATCCCTGGTCTGTCCTACTAATTGCCTTAGGGTATTATGGTATGTGAAGGCACAGGTCTCCTCTTTGTGACCCCCACTTTTTTTTTTGTTTGGGGACTTAAAGGATTTTCGGGGAATAGATTTGATATGTGACTTTCATCTTGTGCTTTGATGGTACAACTTATCCATCACATAAGATATATAGTATGTTTACAGTATACTTTGTTAAACAATTTAAGGGATTTGAAGGCTTACTTCTCAATACTACTACTTTTTCAACCCCTCAGTACTGTGAAAATAAATTAATTAATTAAAAGAAAAAAATTAATTTATTTTTTCTGAATTACAGTTTTAAATTTTTTGTTCTGCTATTTCAGTTCTCAAATTTTAGTGAACAGAATGGATTTTATTTTCTTTTAAAAACTTCTCTGTGTATTTTATGTCTTTTTAAGAATTCTTTCCGCACTTTTATTTATTTAAAATTTTTTTATTGGTAATTTTGTATGTACAACTTAATGGGTCTCGTTATCACATTTCCATACATGCATTTCAGTGAGCATGGCTCCTGTTCACTTCACCCTTACTCTCTCATAATCCTCCTCCTCCATTCCTTCCCTCCCCACCAATGGTCTCCCTTTTACTTGCATGTCTTTTTCAGAGTATATCTATCTATATATGTACATGTTGATTTTTCTGTAAGGGCAACATGTGTGATATTTCCTGTCTTTTCTCCCATTACCCTTTTTATTGCCCCCTCCCCCTTTTCTTTGTTGTTGTTGTTAGGTGCCAGTTGAGTCAGTATCCGACTCATAGCGACCCTCATAAAGTTTTCAATGGCTGACTGTTTCGGGATTGCCTTGGGAGTGGATTGCCACTCCCTAATCAAGAAGCCTTGATTAGGTGTGTTCCTCTTTCTCCAATCTACCTTAGTAAATATGTAATGTGTTTTTGACATTAACATTTTAAAACACTGCATTGAAAATGCCCAAATTATCTTTTGTTCCTACTATACAATACTGCATTATTATATTTTAAAACATAGAGATTGGAACAGAACCAGCCAGAAAAATGGTTCCTGAATTAAATTATTGGAAGGCTTAAGTGATTAGCCAAAAAACTGAATTTCTTTATAGATCTCATGACTAGTCCTAACACAATTTAAAATTTCAAACTATTCTACTTTAGAAAAAAGTGCTTAAACTCTAAAATGCAATTGGAAACTGTATAACTACTAAATATCATTGAGTAATTTAAAGGAATCATAAAAGGACTGCTTTTTTTTTTTTTTTTTTTGGCACTTGAGGGTTGACCCAAGGCCTCATACATACCTAGCAAGTGCTCTGCCACCGGGCTGCACCTCTAGCCCTTTTTCTTTTCTTTTCTTTCTTTCTTTTTTTTTTTCTTTTTGAGTCTGTATCTTGCTAAGATATGTAGGCTGCCTCTGGCCTCAAAATCTCAATCTTCCTGCCTCTGCCTTGTAAGTCCTGGGATTATAGACATATGCTACTGTGCCTGGCTTATTGTTTGTTGTTGTTAGGTGCCCTTGAGTCTGTATCTGACTCATAGCGACCCTCATGGGGTTTTCAATGGCTGATTGTTTCGGGATCTCCTTGGGAGTGGATTGCCAGGTCCTTCTCCCATTTTTTGCGGTGCTAGGAATTGAACTCGGGACCTCAGAGACTGCAGTGCAGCGCTCTACCAACTGAGCTAAATCCCAGCCCCAAGCCCAGACTGACCTGGAACTCTTATTTATTTATTTATTTATTTAATTTATTTATTTGCAGTACTGGGGGTTGAACCCAGGGCCTCGCACTTGTATGCTTTTTTTTTTTTGCATTTTTCATTTTATTACTTTTTGAGACAGGGTCTCACTAAATTATGCAGACTGCCTCTGGTCTTGTGATCCTCCTGTCTCTGCCTCCCAAGCTGCTGGGATTACAGGCGTGTGCCACTGCACCTGGCTTGACTTAGAACTCTTGCTTCACCTTTCCAAATGCTGGGATCATAGGTGTGCCCTACCATTTCCAGCTCCATTATTCTTAGTAAGGCCAATGATGTCAGTAGTCAGTCCAGTGTTTAAGATCCTGAAAAAAACTGGAAATTAAACTAATGTTTTTGTGAATATAAACAGTATGTATGTATAAAGTAATAATATTTCTGGATTTCCAGAAAGAATTCAGAATTATGCTCCAGCTTTCACAATGTTGGGTTACTTAAATGAACATCTACAACTGAAAAAGGAAGCAGCAGATGCTTACCAAAGGTAAGCTACATTTCATTAAAATGCAGCTATTGTTTTATTGGTTAGTCTTTTTACTGAATTGCATTCTCACTCCTTTCCTGGTTTTCATTATATGTTATAAATGCATATGAAAAGGTGAAATGATGCAGTCCCAAATTTTCAGCTGTATTTTGGTTTCTATTGCCTGGCAAGGGTTGCTGAGGAGAAGGGGAGGAGGGAGAAAAACAAAAACCCCTTAGATTTGGTTTTTGAAAAATCTATCCTCTACAAATTGTCTAGCTTTATTAGGTACATATGTTCAATCAGGCAAGAAATGACATTATAATGTATTTACTTGAATCACTTTAATTTCTATTATATTTTAAGTTCAGTCATTTGTTAGACTATTGTGTGCCAAGCACTGTCCTTGGCATTGGCAGTTTGACAGTGAGTTAAAACAGAGGCCTCATTCTAATGAATTCCTGTTTTGTTGGTGGGAGATACTCAAGAAGCTCATAAATATCTATGGTAATAATAGTTGCTCAGAAAGAATAAAAGTAGGGAAAAGGCCAGAGAGTGCAGGGGCAGAAAGTGATATTTCAGGTGGGTTTAAGAAGGATGGGGTTTACTGAAGCAGAATTGGGGCCTGACCTAAATGAATTGAAACCAAAGGCTATCTAGGCAAGAATGTCCAGGCAGAAAGAACAAGAACAAGTGCTTCCAAACAGAACTAGCTTGGCATATTTAAGAAAGAAGAAACCCAGTGTGCTAGAGTACAATAACAAGCCTGGAGAATGATGAGAAATCAAATCAAGCTAAAGTTTTGTTCTATGTGAATTAATGAATAGGTGAATAAGAAAATATCTTTATCTTCTGAGTAACTACTAAATGAAAAGTTAATAAGGCTGATGGTTTAACCTGAAAGGCATATGATTGCTTGAGAGAGATCTAAATAAATATTTAGGCAGAGTATTGTCAGATATAACAGAGGTGTCCCAAATACATTGCCACATCCTTTTATGGAACTCTGTGGTTCAAAAAGGAGTAGTCACTAGATGGTATTGGAGGCTATACAATACAGGTATTTTTCCAGGCATATATGGAGAGAGGTTTGTGAAAAACCACAATTTTGTTTCTTTCAATGTCAATAAACTTACCAGCAGCCAGGTGCAGTGATGCATGCTTGTAATCCCATCTCAGGAGGCAAAGACAGGAGCCAGAAGGATCACAGGTTCAAAGCCAGAGACAGCCTTCATAATTCAGAGAGACCCTGACTCAAAAAGAGAAAGAAAGAAAAGAAAGGAAGGAAGGAAGGAAGGAAAGAAAAACAATGGGGCTAGGGGGGTAGCCCAGTGGTGGAGTACTTGCAAAGTATTTGGGAGGCCCAGGGTTCAACCCCCAAGTACCACAAAAAAATCAATCAATAAAATAAAAATAAATAATTAAAAATAATAATAAATAAAAAACTTAACCAGCAAACTGCATAAATGTGATAGGCTGTAACAGCAGGATTTTTGAGCATATTAAACCAGGCAGCTTGAGGGTGTTTGCTACTCTTTTGTACATACTATTGTTATTGTAGATACTATGAATCTCACATTGGCTACGCCTTAGTCTTAAAGTGGCAGCTCCATAGTTGCTTTGATATTTCCAACCCTTTCCTGACTGATCAACACTGCTGTTCTCTGCCATATAGTATTTGAGGCTTGAAACCACAAATTATGCATAAATTTAACCAGAAGTACAGTTGTTAATCTCCATAATAATACTTTTATGCTTCTCAAACAAATATTTTTCACATCACATCAAGGAGCTACATAGTCTTTCTTGGATATTTCTCCTTTGCAAATCCTCTTTAAACAGAAAAGAAAAAAAAATCTTACTATTCAGCTTTTTAGTTTTTAAGACATTTCCCTCCTATCCCATGAACGTGGAAAGGAATATGTGTTGTCAGCATCTTGGTGTATTTATTCTAAGCCTTGAAGGACTTCCAGTGGCCTGATCCCTTCCTCTTAACTCACTGTCCTTTAGTTTTTCTGTGCATATGGTTGAAGGGCACATGAAAGTACTTCTGTCTTTCTGACTCAAGCTACTAGTATATAAATATTTTCAAGTCTTCTATAAATTCAAATATGTCAAAATATAACCCTGTGTCATAGTCATTTCCCATGTTTAGAAATCTTGTAATATTTAGAACAAATATAATAAGTGATTTCACTTACTAAAAAGAACTAAGGTTATTTTATTGAAGTTGTTATCCTGAAAAGCTAGACTCTGAATATATTTAAGTGCATTTGTGCTGTCAACTTAATGAAATATGAATAACTTAATGAAATATGAATACCACTAGTATTAAAGAATTAGTAGAATTAAATGAAGAGAACAGATATCTGTAGATTAAGCTAAAGAGGGAAGAGTAAAGCAATGCTGTTATACATAGATAATTTAAAATACCTTGTCCTTTTTTAAGGGCAATTTTGTTATTACAGACTGCAGAAGATCAAGAAACTTACAATGTTGCAATAAGAAATTATGGCAGATTGTTATGGTAAGCATATAATTTCCCATTAATTCTGTGAATCTGTTGGATTTCTCTGGGAAGGCAAGGGTTTGGTGAAGTGATGACCAGTGTCCAGAGCAATGGAACATTATTTCCAGAGTACCAGGCTGTGTTAAAACTTTCCTATACCTCCAATAAAACCCAACCCTAGTATGACTTCTAAGGAGTAAAAATAGAATTAATTGCAAACTGGACAAGAGAATATTTGGAAGAGAAGTAGGTGTAGTGTTTAATGGTAGAAGCCTATTTAACTAGAAGAGAAATTGCATTCTAATTTACTATATATTTTTAAATTGAGGGTGAACATTAGGAGTCCACAAACTTTTTTGGAATAATACACAAAAATTTGGGTTGATAGGGATGTGTAGATCTTTCCTCAGATTCTCAAAGTCTTTACACAGGAGGAGGAGGAGGAGGAAGAGGAGGAGGAGGAGGAGGGCAGGGGAGGATGGAGGAAGAAGAGCCAGTTTTAGAGGGTAGAACTGAGACCAAGGTCTGGAAAAATTATAGGAGAAAGGTTTTGACTTAAGGAGGCATTCCTCAAGTTTAGAACTTCCCTTAAAAGTGAATTGGTCCTATATGAAGCACATTGAAACTGCAGTTTGATGTTTGGGATTACTGCCTACATCTTTTAAGGAGCTGTATAATCGAAACCTGAGGTAGTCATGTCCTCTGTTTTATAACTGTGTAATTGAATCATATCCATAAATAGGAAAATTTTACTATTCTGATTACCTCTTTAATTTTTTTTAAGCTTACATTTAAGAGTTGGTAGAACTCTGTTAGTTCTAAAATTGTTTTGCAGCAGAGGATAGATACTATAAAGAATTCATAGGGGAGGGTAAGGGGTAACCTATATGAATAATGTTTATCAAATTGCATATATGAAAATTGTCACAATGAAAAGCATGTCAAAATGAATCACATTATGATGTACATTAAAAATTTCTAATAAAAAAAGAATTGTGTAGAATAAAGTATCTGTTTTTTTTAGTTTTGATATTTCATTTAGGATAAATGTTCTAGGAAAAACTATAGCTCCCATTGAAAATGAGGAATCTGTCTTATTTTTAACTTGTTTTTATTATGAAACATATTGCCCATGGAAGCATGTACTAAGTAATAAATATAGAATATAACTTAATGAACAGTCACCACTCAAATGTAACATCTTAAAATTCTGTCAATTTACTTCAGGGTTTTTTTTTTTTTTAATTAAAGAGAAAGTTACAATGTTGAAGCCTTATTATGTCCTTTTCAGTGTTTTTCTCCACAAAAGTATTCACATCTGTGAAGATAGTGATCATTTAAAGAAATGCTTTTAATATATCCATATGTAGTTACAAAAAAGCCTTCATTAAATTCTAGTCCTCTTTCCTTCATCAAAGTATTTTGTGTAAGTTTGTGCTTAATGATTTTATAAACTTGTTTACTTTATACAACTTAGAAGCAAAGGTTACTTGTGTTTTTTGCTCCCACTTGTATCTTCCAAGATTAAAAAGATTTTATAAAAAGATTTCCAATAGCACATTAAAAATATAAACAGGTTTGGATTATTGTGATGAATACCAGAAATAAGAATCTCAGAGATTTCTGTTCAGATGATGGGAGCTGAGCTTATGTAACTTCACTTTATTTTTAAATAAATAAAAACAAATTACTATTGTTAATCAATATTGTATGTTAGTATCATATATTACAGTTTATGTTTTCTCACCATTAAGCACAAAAATATAATGTATATATTTTTGTCCATGGAATTTTATTGTATTTATATGCTCTCCAATAAAATCCAAAATGGATGTGCAGATAGTTTACATGAAGGCTAACTCTATTTCTGACTAGGCATTTTTATAACTGTTTCAGCTTGTTAAAGATCCTAGATACATACTGGCAGGATAATGTTTAACTAATGTATTAAGATTAAACAATTGGAATTCTGTATAAAAGTCAACCTGAAATTATTGTTAGAATTTAGGATTTTAATTAAAGTTTGTGTGGGGAACGAATGAACTTGAGATTTTAAAGTTTGTTAGGGAGGGAGGGAGGGAGGAAGAGACACTGATGCTATATAATTTAGCAGGACTAGTCATTTTCACAAGTAATTTAAAAGAAACAAAGTGTGAAGTTAAAATTCCTCTAGTACATCCTACTTATGGCGTGTCTTCTAAGTCTTTTCAAAAACTTTAGCACTAATACATTATAGTTTACTTTGGTGTATATGGTTCTATAATGTTTTGATGACACAAGCCAAAATTATTTTTGATATTACAAGTAAGTTGTGTTTTGCTTCTTAGTTCCATTGGTGAATATGATAAAGCTATCCAGGCTTTCAAGTCAACACCCCTGGAAGAATTGGAAGACATCGTAGGTTATGCATTAGCTTTGTTTATGAAGGGATTATATAAAGAGAGCAGCAAAGGTAAGTATATTGCTTGAAGCTAAATGGTATATCTTTTCCAGAGCCGAATAGAATTTAATCATGATGAGTCTATATACAGAAAGATGTAATATTGAGATGGAAGTAGGGGTCGCAGTGTTTACTAAAATCTGAGTAAGAGTAAGGGGCCATAATTTGTGCTTCTACAAAACACGTAAATGAGGTATATTATGGTGAATAGTCCTTTTAGTAGTGCTATAAGCTGGGTATTTACTATACAGATGAAGAATCTGAGACCTAAGATCACTAATGGTAAATATGTGAAATAGCATTTGAAAGCAAATGATTAGTACTTTATACTGCTTGAATGAAAATTTCTGATAAACAAAGACTCATCATTGTTAGTAATAGATTTTGGTTTCTCCAAAAACAAAATAAGTTTTTAACTGTATGGTCCCTACCCATATGTGTGCAGCTCATTTGAGTATCCTCTGCTTGATGAAGTTGCTTGGCCTGCAATGGAAGTTTTGATATTTTCTCAGTGGCTGCAGGCCTCCTGTTCTGGCCTAAGGTGGCTCTGAAAGTTAATGACTCAGACTTCCCTATAGATTCTGGAGGTCGAAGGTGGGGATTGTCATAAAATAATTCTAATGACACCCCCACAATTACCTTGGAATGGTTAATTCAAGGTAGATTATTATAAATTTTTATTCTGTTTGCTTGAAAATAAGGAAACAATAAGATACAATTTTAGTTAGATCTTTTTGAAAAATAGGATTAGAAAAAGGAAATTCCACCCTTTGTCAATCAGAGTTGCTTTTATATTTTATTTGTTTGCTTTTTCCAATTCTTTACAATAGCCTATGAGAGAGCCTTGTCTGTTGTTGAATCGGAGCAAGACAAAGCCCATATTTTGACAGCTCTGGCAATAACAGAATATAAGCAAGGAAAAATGGATATAGCCAAGTCACTGCTATTCAAATGGTATGTATATTTGATTTTAACATTTAACATGATTGGGTATTTAAATATTTGAGTTAAGATTTGGAGCAAAGTAAAATGAAGTTGTTAATGTTTTAGGAACTTTTGGGTGAATGAAAGGGATTGGGCCCAGCTGGTTCTGAATTGACAGTCACAGGTGGGGACTGTCATATTCACCAATGGAACTAAGAAGCTAGAGATCATGGCTTCATTTGTAGCCCTTGGATCCATGCAATCCTTCAAACCTGTTATTATTTTCTTTTTGAAAGAGTAATAGGACCACCTGATCTGGTAGAATCTTAAACTTTTAGTAAAAGCAGTTATAAATGGCTTATTTTTGCCTCTTGGATCCCTAAAGAGAGTTTTTACTCCTTATTTCCTTTTCTAGTTAACCTGATAAAAAGTTCATTTGAAGGTGAATCTTTAAAAAAAAATTACACCAATTGAGCTTATAACTATTCTTATGTTTTTGGAATAAGTTAATAAAATAACAGCCTGTATCTGTGTTTACTTATATAGTATTTTTTCACTTCTTGAAAATTTTTTAGAAAGTTGGTCTTAATTCCTTTGGGAGCAATAGATGATTAATATATGCTGTTGGACAGGGGTTGTCACTGAGAGTTTTATATCCCTACCCCCAACACATTAAGTTCAAATAGCACTTCTCAGTGGTAACAACTGAAAAATTGCTTCTGAAACTCCCCACACCTATAAGAGTGGGGAAGGAGGGAAATGATTAGATAGTACTAGTTGAGAACCACTTCTATGGGGTAAGGTTTACATTTGTTTATTCATTATGATACTTTTGTCTTATCCCACTTGTTAAAGTTGTTTCCATGGATAAACAATTCTTCCTGTCCTTCTTTACTCTTAAGTGTATATTGGTTGTACAAATAGTGGATTTCATGACATTTTCATATACATACATGTATATATGAAAAAACATGAGAAAAAGCAATCAATCTAAATGAAAATCCTTTCTCTTTACATTGATACATCCTTGTAACTGTATCTGTGGCTATGTCGAACAGTCAGAGAATCTAAATTTGAAATGACTTGGTGACAAGAATCATAGTTGCAAATGATTACTGCAATTATCAATGGCAAAAGTAACCCCAAATTAGATTTGGATTAGTCTTTGGTAACTACTTAAGAAAGTAACCAACATCAGTTTGAATATTGGTGGAATTGAGAAAAAAATAACAGAATATAATCTTTTCTCCATCTCATATGAGAACAAAAATTGTTGTTGTTGTTAGGTGCTTTCAAGTTGGGCTCCGACTCATAGCAACCCTCAGGGTTTTCAATGGCTGACTGTTCGGGATTGCCTTGGGAGTGGGTTGCCAGGTCCTTCTCCCATTTTTGCGGTGCTGGGAATTGAACTCGGGACCTCAGAGACTGCAGTGCAGCGCTCTACCAACTGAGCTAAATCCCATATTATACTTTGGATCCAGAACTGGATTGTTATTACTTTTTTTCTGATCTCTTTCTTTCTTTCTCTGTATGTGATCATCCGAACTTAATAGTGCCAACTGCTCACATTCCAACTCCTTGACATTCTTTAATTTTACTTTCTTTTTAAGAAAAATTCACTGTTACCTATTCTTTACTGCCGTCATTTGGCATTCATGTGTTGACACCTGAGCAGTGTCCTAGATGCTTATTTAAGGGTAGTGGGGTAAGTTCATTATATAAGAGGAACATAATCTAATTGCCAGCTTCATATACTTTATCATATTAAATAGCCACATGTAAAATTCCTAAAACATGGTAAAAGACAGTGTACAGGTACTGAGTATTCAGGACATGTTTGCTTGTTATTGGAATGTAATCATTTTTATAATTTAGATTTCCATATTACTATAACAGTAAATGCCTGCAGCTGTAGCCCTGTGGCATCCGATCCCATCAGATCTCCGAAGCTAAGCAGGGTTGGGTCTGGTTAGTACCTGGATGGGAGACTGCCTGGGAACACCAGAAGCTGTAGGCTTGGGAGAAGGACCTGGCAACCCCCTCCCAAAAATCAATCTGCCATCGAAAACCCAACGAACAGCAGAGAAGCACTGACAATAGTGTTTCCCCTGTTGTACAGAGGGTCGCTATGAGTCGGATACCGACTCGACGGCACCTAACAACAACAACCACAAATAACAGTAAATCAGTTTTATTCCTTTTGAACCAAGGCACAAATTGGAATTTCTCCTTTTGTTTTCAGTATTGAAATTTATTTTACTATTTGCTTTTCTTCTTTCTTAGTTGTACCAACTGACAATGTGGTTATTCTTAGTGATAGATATGATACTGACTGCCATACTAGTATATTTTCACTCTACATATATTATTATTTTAAAGAGTTACTATGGAGACTATAAGTCACTCCAGAGCTGCCTATGAAAATTCATGATTTTGTACCTTTTTGTCAAAACTAAGTGTAAAACACTTAATTCTCCCTTTCTAAAAAATATTTCAAAGACATGATAGATAAGTGGTATTTCCTAATGTTATAAATATATTTTATGTTTGAACTTTCTTTAAAAAGTTTTTGAGCTGGATGTAGTTGTGCATGCTTATAATCCCAGCAACTCAGTAGGCAGAGGCAAGAGGATTGTGAGTTTGAGGCCATAGGCAGCCTGCGTAACTTAGACTGTGACTCAAAATACAAAAAATAGGCTAGGGGTGCAACCTAGCCATAGCGCACTTGCAAAGTATATGTGAGGCCTTGGGTTTAACTCCCAAGTACCATGAAGTTTGTGGTATTTCGAGGTTCATTGCAGAATAAAATTCATAATAATTTTTAGAAGTATTAGGTTTAGGCTGGGTGCTGTGTTACACCCTGTAATTCCAGTGGCTTAGCTCAGTTGGTAGAATGCTATTCTGTAGCCTCTGAGGTTCTGGGTTCAATAGCAAAAATGGGAGAGGGACATTGTAGTCTGGTCCTGAAACAATCCCAAAACAATCAGCTGTCAAAAAACACTGTGAGGGATGCTATGAATCGGACATGATTTGATGGCA
Source organism: Pedetes capensis (assembly GCA_007922755.1). NCBI lineage: Eukaryota > Metazoa > Chordata > Mammalia > Rodentia > Pedetidae > Pedetes > Pedetes capensis. The sequence continues at coordinate 48,211 of VMDO01002881.1, read as the reverse complement.
CCTAATACGTGTTCTTCATTTAAATTAACAAGAATTCCTAAACAATATTTACTTTTACCTCTGTAAGGCTAAATCAGATTTCAGAGTTGAATGAGAAAAAATAATTCTAGATATTTAAACGTGGACTTTAAATTCTCTTTAAATTGTACACATATTCACTTGAAGCATAGTGGATATAGATACAATTTATATTTATTATATGAAGTGCTGATTTCAGTACCACAAAGCAAATCAGACAAATCTTTATCAGAATGATAAAATTAGATCTTGCATTGAATAGATTATTTTTCTTTTATTTTTCAGAACATATACATTTTTTCATTATTAGTGCATAAGTTTACAAAACACTGGGTTTTGTCATGATATTTTCATACATGCATATACCATATTTTGATCTTGTCCCTCTCCCATTGTCCTCTCTTATGCTGCTCTCCCTCCTTCTTGAGTCTCCTCTTCTTTAGTAGTTTCTTTTCTACTTTCCCATAGTTTTTTTTTCTAGCTTTCACGTATGAGAGAAAATGTGATATTTGCCTAAGTTTTGCTTATTTAGTTTAACATTATAATCTCTCTTGTTCCATCCATTTTCCTGAAGATAACATGGTTTTGTCCTTCTCTATGGCTGAATAATATTCCATCACATACACACACATGCATGCACACATCTTTTGATGGCAAAAGCAGCTGTTGTGTCAGGATAATACTGGTTTTGTAGAATGAATTTGGAAGTGCTCCTCCCCTTTCTCTTTTATGGAATAGTTTGAGGACCATTGTTGTTAGTTCTTCTTTAATAGCCTGGTGAAATTCAGAAGTAAATCTGTCTGGTTCTGGGCTTTTCTTTCTTGGAAAACTTTTTTTATAGCTCAATCTCATGGCTTTTTATTGATCTGTTTAGGTTGTTTATATCCTTTTAGTTCAGTTTTGCTAGGTCATATGTATCTAGAAATTTGTTGATTTCTTCTAGATTTTCTAATTTATTTGAATGTAAGTTTTCAAAATATTCCCCAACAATCCTCTGGATTTCAGTGCTATTGATTGTAATATTTTCTCTTTGATCTGTAATTTTATTAAGTCTTCTTTCTTTTGATTTGTTTGGCTAAGGGCTTGTCAATCTTCTTTTCTTTTCAAAGAACCAACTCTTTGTTTCATTGATCTTTTCTAATCTCTTTGTCTCTATTAATTTTACCTGGGGTCTTCTTTATTTCTTTCCTTTTACTGGTTTTGGGTTTGGCTTGTTCTTTTTCTAAGACTTGGATATGTATCATTAGATTGTTTATTTGAGATCTCTCTGATTTTTTAATTTAAGCACTTCCAGCTATAAATTTCCCTCTCAAAATTACCTTTGCTGTATCCCACAAATTCTAATGTGTTGTGTTTCCATTTTCATTTAATTCTATGGATCTTTTAATATTCCCTCTGATTTCTCAAAAGTGTATCATCCATTTTCCATTTATCTGTATGTTTTCTGTATTTTCTCTTGCTGTTGATTTCTAGTTTCTATGATCTGTTAACACATAAGAAATTATTTAAATTGTATTTGTTCAGACATTCTTTCTGGTTTCAAATATGATCTCTCTTGGGGAAAGTTCTATAAGATGCTCAGAAGAATGTGTAGTCTGCAGCTATTGAATGGATATTCTGTAGATGTCTGTTAAGTCCTTTTGATCTATAGCATATGTCTGATATTTCTTTGTTGATTTTTTTGTATAGATCATCTGTTGGTGAGAGTAGGATATTGAAGTCACCTATTGTTATTTTATCTGGACCTATTAGTCCCTTTAGGTCTTGTTTTATTGGTATGTTGATGGGAACACTGGTATTTGGTGCATATGTAGTTACAATCATATCTTTCTGATGGGGTGTTTCTTTTATCAACATGTAGTGACTATCTTTGTCTCTTCTGACTAATCTTGACCTGAAGTCTGCTTTGTCTGATATGAGTATACCTACTCCTGCTTGCTTTTGTGTTCTTTTTGCTTAGAAATCACTTGCTTTCTTTTCACTTTTGGTCTATCTATGTTTTTGTTGGTGTGGTTAATTTCTTGATAAGCAACAGAAAGTCGAGTCTTATTTGGCCCTTGGGAACACCAGCAGAGGGGAGAAAGGAAAAGCCTGAGTAACTTTTACCTTGTGGAGACAGACAGCTCTTTATTGCCTCTCCATGCTTATAAGGGCGGAGAGGAACCCAAACACAAGTGAAAACAGCTCACTGCTAACAGTGATAATAGCTCTATTGCTGCCTCAAGGGCATCGTCTGCTCTTGTGCCTCCAGTGCTGGGACAGGAGACTGTCCTCAGCTTCGGCCTCTTGGCACTGGGTCCAAGAGGGTTTCCTCAACTTGATTGTAGTCCGTCTTTCCTTGAGTGCGCTGTCTGGTCGTCTGTGGTAATTGTCCTCTTGGTCCAATGTTGGAGAGAGTTCTTTTACCTTGATGGTCAAATCGAGAGAGATGTACTTCTTCGAGGACCATTGGCAAAAGAGGGAGCAAGCTGCTGCACTGCAGCTACTTTTATAGGAGGCTTGACCAATCACATTTGAGTCCTTTGTCTTTTAAATGTCCAGTCAGGTTGGGAGGTTCATGAAAGGTTTTGTACAAATGTCCAATCAAGTTATTTTCACTTTCCCTAGATTTCTAATTTACAAACCAGATCTTCAGAAGCTGTTTTCACAGTTTTGGGGTTTTTGCCAATTTTCTCCCAATTTTTCCCCACAGAGGCCATTTACATTCATGATTATTATAAAATTCCTGTCTCCTTTTTTTGTTCTGTTTGTTTCAAATACTCTTAACTTCTTTCTCATTTATCCATTTTTGAGGTTTGATAGTTTTCTGTATTAATATCATTTCTTTCCTATTCTCATTTGCTTATCTGCACTTTTAGTGAGAAGATTTGCTCTTCTTTCCTAAACTCTTAAGATTGTTGTGTATTTTTGCTTCTTCTGAGTGTAGGTTTTCTGTAAATATGTTCTACAGTGATTGACTTAGTGGCCCATGAATTCCTTTAGTTTATTCTTATCTTGAAAGGTCTTTATTTCTCCTTCAATCTGAAAGATAACTGCAGGATATTATAATGTAGATTTGCATTTATTTTCTTTCAGGTCTCAAAATACATCATTGTATACCCTCCTAGCCTTTGGAGTTTCTGCTGAGATACCTACCATTCTGTTGGGTTTACCTTTGTAGACAACTTGATGTTTCTTTTTGCAGCTTTCAATATTCCTTCTTTGTTCTGTACTCTTGGCAATTTAAGTATATTTTGAAATGGAGGGGTTCATTTCTGATTGTTTTTATTTGAGATTTTAAATACTTCCCATACCTAGATGTCTATATGTTTCTCAAGACTTGGGGAAATTTTCTGCTATTTTACTGAAGAGATTTTCTGTGCCTTTAGCCCATACCTTTACTCCTTTGAGAAATATAAGAACTGTTTTGGATTCTATGTTGAAATTTGCAAACCTATTATAATGGATATCTCTTCCACTTTTAAGTGAGAATTTTCATGTGGCATAGCCTGATTTTAGTGATGTGCCCTTTGATATTGATTTGTTTCATAGAGTTGAGTTTAATTCCAGCTGGATTTCATATTATAGTTTTCCTGTGATTTCTTAGGCTGTGATTGGTGGGTTTTGACTCTGTGTACTGTGTCAGAACCTGAAGAACCTGCCTTTTCTGTAGGACTCGCATGAGTGCAGTCCCTCTGATAGTTCAGGCAGTTATAGACAGTGGAGTATACGAAGTGTATACTCGAGGTTTATTCTTTCAGAGTTTTTAGCATTGTGCAGTCTGAAAGTGTGTGGGAATAACCTATGCTAGGACCTCTAGCATGACTGGAGTGACCTCAACAGTTGTGTTATTTCTGTTGTTGCTAAGTAGGTGAATGTCCAGTAATGGGTATTCATATATCCCGTCTGTGCCTACTTGGAGCTGGGTCAGCTGGGGCTGTGTCTTCCCTATTCTTTATGTTGAGGTATCTGCCTGCATTTTGCAGGTCTGAGTAGTGGATGGAGTTAGGTAAAGTTTCTCTCAATGGAGATGGTGGTACTTCTCAGCAGCAAAGCACCCACCCTATGTGTTCAAATTGTTGGACTTGATCCCCAGTAGCACTTTTGGAGGAGAAAACAACCAACAGTAACATCAGTAACTTAAAAGCAAACCAGATAAAGGCATATATTAAAATTCTATTTAAAATAACATATCCAATATCAATAACTGGAAAACAAAGAGGCAGAGGTAATATAGAATAGACTAAAAGGATCTACATTAATGAAAGTAAAATTAATATTATAAAGGAATAAAACTGAGAAATAAGATTCAATTAATTAATTAAAATAGATATAATTTGATAAAGATATGAAAAAACAAAAATAAGTAAATAAAATTGTCAAAAATTCCTCCTTGCTGAGGTATTTATTTATTTATTTATTTATTGCAGCACTGGGGAATTGAACCCAGGGCTTCATGCATGCTTTACCAGCACTCTATCACTGAGTTGCACCCCCAATCCCCCCCCCTTTTTTTTTACTTTTTATTTTGAGACAAAGTCTCACTAAGTTATGCAAGCTGCCTCTGGCCTTGAACTTGTGATCCTCCTGCTTCAGCCTCCTGAGTCGCTGGGATTAAAGGCATTAGCTACTGTGCCCAGCTTCTTACTAAGGTATTTAAAGTGGAGATGTTTCTGTCAAGGCCTTTAGGTTTGGAGTCCCCTGGATAAGGGTAGTGGGTTGCAGGTGTGATCAGATGTGTTTCTTCTCACTTCCAGTTCAATAAGCCAAAGCAGATAGAGTAGTATGGGGGCTGAGCCTGCCCCCTTTTCCTGCCAGCACAGGTTGTGACAATGTCCACAGCAGGGCTGTATTCACATTAGTGGGCTCTCTGTGTATGCCTAGGGACATGGCGACTGTTGGTGTCACCTGCAAGCCCCCCTCACTGGCTGTTGGGTGGCTGCACCCAACAGTGTAGCAAATGTCTGGGTTGTGGCAACATATCCTGTGTATGCCACTGAGCATGCAGGAGACATGGACCAGCTCAGGCTGTGCTGGCCGGAGGTTGGGCGTCAACTGAGCTACAGGAACTGAATCATCTAGTAGCCCTGGCCATGGTGCTATCAAACCCAGTCCCGAGCAAATCTGCTTAGCTGGTCTTACTCCTCCTCAGAGAGCTGGAACTGCTAATTTTAAATGGAGGCACCTTTCTCTTCCTTCTGCATTGCAGAGGGTACTCCCTACATGTAGATTTTTCTGGAAACTGTTAAAGTCTTAGTCACTTCCTTAGATAGTTTCTTATTCCTCAAACAGTAAGGTAAAAGATAGGATTGTTCTTAAGATGGCTCCCATCTTAAGGTGGCACCCTTTAAAGTTGCTAGGAAATGCAAAGACAACCTTTTCTCTCATGCCTGTTCCCTACATGCTCAGACTGTCTGCTGTTGGCTTAGACTGTAATGTTTGCAAGGGGTCAGATTCTGTGCTTGTGCAAATCACCAAAACTTACTTTTAACCTATCACCCCACTGAGGGGGAGCTTTTCCTCCCCCTATGAATTGCTGAGCCCTTGGTGTTATGATTTTTACAATGCTAAAATCCACTACTCCTAGGTTTTGCCTGGTCACTGCCTCTGTTGTTGGACCCCAGCACTTTCCCGCAATACCATCCCTCATCCTGCAGCTACATACCTGTTGTTTTGGTTCAGTCTTGTGCAGACACAGGAGAGTACTAGACGTCTTGTCTGGCATCTTTTGACTGCATTTGTAGGATTTTATTAAAACCAAACATTTTACCAAAATTGTTCTCATTATTTACCTAGAACTGATACCCAAAGGGCTGCTTTATATTTGTTTCTAAAACTTAGGTATAATACTAGAAAATTGGCTATTATTGCTCTATAAAAGGCCATTGGTATTTTGCTCTAGTCAGGGAAATTGCTATCTCTATAAACCCAGAAGTTTGTTTTTATATTAATCATAAGGCTGGCTTTGCTTGAAAAATCTTTAAATAAATTGCTTTTCATATTAAATACCTTTTAATAGTTAAAAAGACCACTGTATTACCGGCTAACAGGCAGTTAAAAATGTATTTACAGCTCTATCTTGAAGGAACCAACCACAGAAAGCCTTCAAGCCCTGTGTGCTCTGGGGTTGGCGATGCAGGATGCTACGCTGTCAAAAGCAGCACTTAATGAATTATTGAAGCACATTAAACACAAAAACAACGATTATCAGAGATGCCTTCTCACTTCAGCGATTTATGCACTCCAAGGCCGCAGCGTGGCAGTGCAAAGACAAGTATCTAAAGCTGTTCATAGGTAAACCCGGTACTTGAGAACTTGGGGCCTAATTATATTTGATGTGGTTGTGGTCAGCATTTGGACTTTATTAAGAATGTGAAACAAGGCAAGCATGTACATTTGAAACCAAACTCTGGTTTTATGAAATTACATATAGTGCTAGGCAACTGACATTGTCTGTTATTTTACCTATAAGGATTTTTAAAAAAAAATTTTATTAGTGAATTTGGCCCTTATTCAGGTGAGGGCCCCAAACATGTTTTGATGTAAAATCTCTTAATTTCTAAATTTGTAATATTGCCAATCTATTATCCAATACAGATACAGACCAGGATGGTGGTTTTGGAATTTTTGGTCACTTAATATTCATTAATGCCTTAAAAAATTTATCCTTATATGAAGGTTTCTTTTGATGGTATCTTTTCTGTAAGAGTATGTCCTACTACTATATAACATAATTTCTTCTATAGATTTTAATCTCTATTTTTTGAACCTAGTGTATTGTATTTCCTTAACTTTTCTTACTTGTCTCATGGCTTTATAATCATTACATTGCTGATTTTTCCTTCATATTTTCGTAAGAACCCTTAGTGTATATAGAACATATAAAGTATGCTTTCTAAAATTTAAGACACTTTTAATCAAACATGGGCAATTAATGTGAACTTGTCTTAGGTATCTAAAAAATTTCAAATTTAAATTGTTGGTTGTACTTTTTGTGGTTGAAGTAACTCCCTTCTCTAAATCCACTACTTTTGATGACCTTTGTAGTAACCCAGATGATCCTGCTCTTTGGTCTTTGTTGTCCCGAGTTGTTACTCAGTATGCTCAACGAAATGCAAAGGTGAGTAATGTTCTAAGTTCTGGAAAAAAGATAAAATAACTTGTGGTAAATATAATTTTAAAATATAGTAGTATTTTTCTGAAAAACAACAAATACACTGAAGGGAGTTTTGTCATCTAACCTAATCTTTCCTTATTTACACAAGTAGTAGACTGAGTTTCCTCTGTGTATATTGTACTGTTCTTGGTGTTGTGGGAGCTACTTTTGAACACATACAGGTTATGTTAATGCCTGTGTGAATAAGTAACGTTCTTAATATAATAAATATAAGCTATTGTGTTTTTGAATTCCAAAAGATAATTGTATTTAAAAACTTCTTAAAGACAATAAGAACATGAACACTGCTAGTGTCCAAAAGTGTTAATATAAATATGAAGTCACTGATGTTCTATAAAGGATTATAATGTATTTTAGTTCATAATAGCCAGATATTTTCAAGTATCTGTATTCCATTAACTTCATGATTAATGTATCCTTTCACAGTTCACTTAACTAGTTGGTGAACACAGTAGTAATAGCTGATATATTTTGAACACTTAACATATCTAGTAATAATTCTCATACCTGAAGTCTTTGTGGATCTGCTTCTGTTTATTGTTCTCCCATGTTGATTTCATTTCTTTCTTTATCTGGTTATGTATACTTGAAAATTATTTGGATAAATAATTTGAGGCCTAGGATTAAGGTATCTTTCTCCAGAAATATTTTATACTTGTTTCTGGTAGGTGCCCAGCGGCTCCACTAATTTAGAACCTGAGATTTCTATACTAACCAGGCTATACTGTGCCTGAGTTACAAAGTCACTTGAGACCTTAATTCTAATTCACCCTGAACCTGAGAGTATAGACCCTTGGAATCTCAGCTTATTCTGATATAATTTTCTCATACACTTCCCTTCTGTGTGAGCCAAGAACTTTAATTTCAGTCCCACTAGCCCACGACTCCTTCAGGATGAAAATTAAAATTTGGTAGGGTCTGCAAATGGAAGAAATGACTTCCCTCCTCATTTGCATCTCTGGATTCCAGTTTTCCCCTTAGGATTTATATGTATCTTGTCAGTTGTTCAAGGTTTTTAAAAATATGTTTTTAAAATATTTTATCTCAGGGCTTCTTAAACTATAATGTGCAATTGAAGTCACCTAGCATTCTTATTGCCTGCAGCTAGCTGTACTACTGTGATGTCCAATCCCGTCATATCTTAGAAGCTAAGCAGGGTCAGGCCTGGTTAGTACTTGGATAGGAGACCACCTGGGAACACCAGGTGCTGTAGGCTTGGGAGAAGGACCCGGCAACCCACTCCCAAACAACAATCAGCCATTGAAAACCCTATGAATAGCAGAGAAGCACTGACAAGACTGTTTCACCTGTTGTATATAAGGTCAATATGAGTTGGACACCGACTCGACAGCACCTAACAACAACAGGCATTCTTATTGATAAGTTCAGATTCCAGTTCAGTAGGTCTGAGGTAGGGCCCAATATTCTACATGTTTAACAACCTCCCAGGGAATGGTGATGCCGCTGATACACACCCTGTTTGAACAGCAAGTTTTTATCCTGCATTTTTAGTTACTACCAGTGGATGAGTTGTTTCCAAGAACTTGGAAGGTCTTCATTGTTAGACCATGAAATACTCTTTATGTGTCACCTAGTGTCTGAACATTTGTATATATTTTGTCATTTGATCTCAATGACTATATGAAGCTACAATTATTGTCTGCTTTCTAGAGAAAGAAACTTGAGACCTAGGTTAAGTAACCTATGCAAGATCATAGTTAGTAGTGGTGATGAGATTCAATCTCAGATCTAACTCCTGAATCATCCTGTACTCTGCTGTGTTGCCTGTCTTCTTTTTAATCCTCCTTTTATTTGTTATATATTGACATAGTTTTTAAGGCTTTTAGCATTCTTTATATGCAAGTGCAGTTTTGAAAATATTTCTCTTTTACTTCTGATATGAAATAGGAATTAAAGGTGTAGTATACTTCTGATACAAAATGAAATCTTTCGTATAATTCACTTTTTTTCCGGGTGAAACATCTAATAATTGAATTTTTTAGGTTATAGATTTCAAATTGACCTTGTGAAAATGCTATGGTGCTGCATATTTTTTCTCATTTTTAGTGTTGAGTTGATTATTGAAGGAAAGATTAGCTTCATGGTGCTCTGAAATTTAGTTATTCATTTTATTAGGGACTATACAGGTTTTTTAAAATGCTATGTATTTTCATGGAGAAAAACCATATTATCTTTATGAGATCCCCCCACCCTCCCTCCCTCACTTCCTTCTCTCTTTCTCCCTCCCTCTCTGCCTTTCTTTTCTCCAGTCTTTTTTATATTATTAGAAAATGTATATATTTGTGCCACTGTAAGATCATATAACTTTTGAACCTTGAATAAATATTTCAACAATGAAGTTGAAATGATCACACAGTACAAAAGATTTCATAAAAATATTAAACTGGTTTTTTAAAACAATAATAGTTGATAATGAGGTTTAGAAGTTGTGAAGTTGGTAAAATTAAACTTTTCAAATGATTTAGTGGAAAATTTTTTATCAGTCTCAATGTTTACTATTTCTTGAAAGCTTTTGCATTTGTCTAAATAATACTTTCTCTTATAGGGAGGTGTTGTAGCAGGAAATGTGGCTCATATTCTGGATTCAAATCATGGAAAGGTTAGTTTGCTCTAGGCCACATGAAATGCTTAACTTGTTAAATAATATGCATGAAATAATAAAACAATTTATCTCACAGCTTTAGGGGCTACCTCATATCAAATACAGTCCTTTTAGGTAGTTTGAAAGATAGGGAGCAATGGAAACTTGGTTAACAACCTTTTCCCCCCTCTTATGTAGAAGGCATTGTTATATACTGCAGTAAATCAGTTGGCCATGGGGAGCAGTACAGCAGAAGATGAAAAAAATCTTGCACTAAAGACCATTCAGAAGGCAGCTTTCCTTTCTCCAGGTGAATATAATATAATCCACTTCATTAATTCATATTTGATCAATCTTATATTTGTGGCTTACAGGAGCAAAGCTTGTATTTCCATGAAATAAAAGAGAATTTTAAGAAAATGTTTTAATGTTTTGAATATTATGTGCATTTGGTTACTGATAATGGATAATCAGTTATTGAAACAGACTGAAGAGAATATCTGCTTATAGATATTTTATTATCTGTTATTGAAAATCTAAATTACACATTTTGAAGGAGTAATTCTATTTTCTATTTTCTATCAGTATGATTTAATGTTTACCTATACTTACCACATTATTTAATCATGTTTAGTTACTTTTATGTGTACTTAATTCATGAAGGTTGGAGTTGTGTGGTAACTGTTAGAAATGCCAAGGTCGTGGTCTCACCTCAGCTTGCTGTTACCAGTTCTAGCCAGCTGTGTCATACGCAATTCACAAACGTAATGAGGGATTGCATATTATTGCTTTAGCAAGTTGCCATTACCACTACTGGAAAAATGCCTTAGAGGACTGGAATATCTAACAATGTAGGATTACATGGGGAATTTTCATGTAATATTGTTCATAATATTGTTTTAAATATGAAGTACAGCATTAAATAGTTTATTCCCTGAGAATAGTTCAGACTTTTTTTTGATCAGAATACTATTGTTTGACTAGTCACTCTAGGGAAACAAATTGTACAAAGAACAAGTTCACTGTTACTTAAACAATAAATTGTAAAGGTATTAAACTGGCAAAATAGTATTTCAGGGATTATTTTATAAAACAAGTAAATAGATAAACATCCCTTTGTTTACCCTTCTTTTGTTTTCTTTCCTTCTTTCTTGAAAGCTTTTCAGCAACATATTAGTACTAACAAGATTTCTAACTATTTTTCATGTGTTTAGGTGACCCTGCTGTCTGGGCTGGGCTGATGGCTGCCTGTTATGCTGATGATAAACTGGCTCTAGTTAACAACACTCAGCCAAAGAGGGTGGATTTATACTTGGCACTGTTATCTGCTGTTTCTGCTTCAAGTGAGTTTAAATAGCATTTTTATACATGTTTAATTTAGGTTCTTCAGATGATTCAATCAGGAACATAACTTCACCATGTATTGTTATGAAAATGCATTCATTAAAGAATCCATAATTATATAGCCGTACAGAAATGTGGTGAGAATACTGTGTATATTTTATTTTCCCTATAGCTTAAAGGTCCAATATATACTATTAGCTGTGTTGTGTTATGTAGCATTTATCTACCTTGAATCCTTAAACAGTGTTTTGGAATTGAGATGACCTGAAAGGAGTCCTTTACTGAAACCAGCACTGAAATTGTTCTGTTTCTTCTTGGGAATCTTGACCAGAGTAGCTATTAATATAATAAGATTTAGTCTTTATTGTCTGGTAAATCTATAAATCTCTTCAGTGAAAGTGATCAGTACTTAGCATCATAAATAGATGAACCTACTTTTGTCTTGGAATAGTACATTTTCACTGAATTAACTTTAGGTTATCAGTTATTTTTTAGTAAGTGTTAAGCTTTGTTATTGCCTGACTTTTATGGACTACCAGAGCAGATTATTTAAAAGTAGGCTCTTCTTTAGTTGCGTTGTACAGTTGAAATTTTAATAAAATGAACATATTTTAAATGGTAAATCAGAAATACTTAAAACATACTTGTTTTTAAGCCATGCTCTTCAGATTTAAACAAAACAAAATGAAACAAAATTTAACTACCTATTTTTGCTTTTGATCCCCTCTGACAGTCCAATTGATACTTTCAAACCATAAGCATTCAAAGTGATTATTGATATGGTGGAAATGATATCTAAATTTTTTCTTACTGTCTTCTATTTGTTGCCCTTGATCTTTATTCCATTTTTTGTCTTCTGTTCTGGGCTTAAACATAAGTAAGACTGTGTGCCTGGCACAGAATTGAGGAGTGTTTTGTTCTGATGTACATAGGGTCACTATGAGTCAGACCCAACTAGATGGCACCTAACAAGAAAAACAAATTCTTTTTCTTCCTTTTGTGGTTTTAATTGTGCACATTACGATTCCATTTTCTCTTCTTTGTCAGCATGTTGGATTTATTTTTTAACTTGTTATAATGCTTGCCCTAGAGATTGCAATGTACATTTATAACTAATCCATGTCTGCTTTCACATTATACTATACTAATGGGTAGTACTTTATAATGTTGTTGTTGTTGTTAGGTGCTGTCAAGTCGGTGTCTGACTCATAGCGACCCTCATAGGGTTTTCAGTGGCTGGCTGTTTCAGGATTGCCTTGGGAGTGGATTACCAGGCCTTTCTCCCATTTTTGCGGTGCTGGGAATTGAATTTGGGACCTCAGAGACTGCAGCGCAGTGCTCTACCAACTGAGCTAAATCCCAGCCCCCAGTACTTTATAATAAAACATCCTAATTTTTCCCTCCTATCTCTTATATCGGCCTGCAGCCATAGCCCTGTGGCATCCAATCCCATCAGATCTCGGAAGCTAAGCAGGGTCAGGCCTGGTTAGTACTTGGATGGGAGACCACCTGGGAATACCAGGTGCTGTAGGTTTGGGAGAAGAACCTGGCAACCTACTCCCAGAACTCAAAACCCACTCCCAAAATCCCAGCAACCCACTCCCACCATTGAAAATCCTTTGAACAGCAGAGAAGCCCTGACAATAGTGTTTTACCTGTTGTACATAAGGTCACTGTGAGTGGGTTACAGACTCGACGGCACCTAACAACAACAACGACAACATCTTTTATTATCATTGCTATCATTCTTTTTACATATTTATAAGCATGCACACACATCTGCATATAAGCATACATAATTGAATAATATTGCTGCCATCATTATCTTGAGCAATCAGCTCTTAGACCATTTAAGACAAAAAAATAAAAATATTTATTTACCTTCGGTTATTTTTTTCTCCAATTTTTTTTCTCTGAGTTTTACAAAACGAGTTTGATAAATGACCTTTATCATTTTTTTTCTCTAGAGAATTATCATTTAAGATGTCAGGTAGGTTTCCTGACAACAAATTTCCTCAATTCTTGCTTGTCTGAGAAAGTCTTTATTTATCCTTCACTTTTGAAGGATAATTTTTCAGGGTTCAGAATTCTAGGCTGGTATAGTTTCTGAAGAAAAGTCGAATGTGATTCTTTGTTTTTCTGTAAGTGTTTTTAACTCCGGCTTCTTTCTGGAGTTTTGCCTTACCTTTGATTTTCTATACTTTGAAAATGATATGCCTAGGCATGGCTTCAGTGTTTTTGTTTTTGTTTTTATTTGGCGTTTATCCTGCTCAGTATTCTCTGAGCTTTCTCGATCTACGGTTGTGTCTGACATTAAGTTTGGAACATTCTTAGTCATCATTGTTTTCTTCTTTTTTCCATCATATTCTGGAATTCCCATTACATGTACTTATACCTTTTGTAATTGTCCCACAGTTCTTAGAAATACATTTCTGTTACCTTCAATCATTGTTCATTTTGCTTTTCAGTTTGGGTGGTTTCTTTCTATTGAGATATCCTCAAGTTCAAGTTTAAGTATCCTCATATCAGGTTCAAAAATTCTTTCCTCAGGTGTCTCTAATCTACCAGTAAGCTCATAAGAAGCATTCTTCTTTTGTTTTACTGTACTTTTGGTCTCTAGTATTTTTTTCATTTCTTAGCATTTCCATCTCTTTGCTTACATTGCCTATCTATTATTGCAATTATTGTAAATAAGCCTTTGGTAATATAGTGGTCTGTCAATTTGTCGTGCTGTGGGGGCTTGTCTGTTGCTGTGATGCTGAATGCTATGTCACCAATATCTCAGATACCAGCAGGGCAAACCATGATGGACAGGTTTCAGCTGAGCTTCCAGACTAAGATAGACTAGGGAAAATGACCCAGTAGCCCACTTCCAAAATAATTAACCATTGAAAACCCTATGAATAGCAAAGAAGCACTGTCAAGTATAGTGTCAAGTATAGTGGCACAGTGTGTGGTAGTGTTTCTTTCTGTTGTACATAAGATTGCTATGTGTCAGAACTGACTCGATGGCACCTAACAGCAATATGATGGTAAGGTTGGATGTGGGGCATGATTTGTAGTACTGTGAGAGGTCTCAGATTTTTCAGTGAGCCTATACTTCTGGACTGTGTGAACTTCACAGTGCTCTCAGTCCACTCTGCCTCCTGTGGTGGAACAGGGTAACTAGAGTAGGCTTAAGTCAAGTATTTCTTTTCTTACATATGGAAGCCATTTGTGTAGGGCTAGTTGTTCTCAGTAACTTTTGACCATATCCTTCTGAGTACTTCACCCCATGCTCTATGAATTGAAGGATTTTTTTTCTCACTGTGTATATTAGAAAAACAAATTATTCCAAGTCTTCTGCAAACTCTCAAAATTGTTTCTCCTCCTACTCTTGGGTAGGGTTTCATCCAGCCTCAGGTAGATTCTGCACATGTGTGCTGATTATAGCTGAACAGAACTGAGGAGATCCTTTGTAGATCTCTAGAGCTCTTGGTGCATGTTTTTCCTCTCTGGTACTCAGTCCTGGAACTCTATCCACTTTGGCTTTCCTGGTTTTCTCAATTCATCCTTCAATTTAGGAGTTTACTTGATGCCAGTGTGTTCCTCTTCTCTGAGCTGCAGCCTACAGACTCTCCAGGCAGTAAGCTCTGGGAGATGTAGAGCTCATCTTGTTTTTTCCCCTCGCTCAGAGAACATTGTTCTATACTGGCTGATAATTGTAGAATAATTGGACAGAAAATCAATAAAGATGCAGTAAAGTCTTGATAAACACTGTCAACTTGCTTGACCTAAATTATGCTTATAGAACATGTCTTTCTTCTTACAAAAGCACAGTGTACCTTTCAAATACACACTGAACATTTACCCAAATGAATCATATTATGGGTCATAAAAGAGGGCTCAATAAATTTAAAAGGATTGTGATTATACAAAGTATACTGCCGTAATACAGTAGCATTAAATTAGAAGTAAGTAATAGAAAAATAAATGAAAAAAATCTCAAATATTTGGAAACTAAATAACATATTTCTAGATAACCCACGTCAAAGAATAAGTTGAACAGGAAATTAGAAAGCAAATGAATGAAAATGAGTATAGCATATTAAAATTATAGAGTATTATATACTCCTTACAGGGAAACTTATAGCATTAAATACCTGCACTAAAAAAGGAGAAAAGCTTCCCTCAAATTGATGAGCTCAGCTTCTGTCTTAAGAATCCATAAAAAGGAAGAAGAAATTAAATGCAAAATAAGCAGGAGGAGATAGTAAAGTAGAAATCTATGAAATCGAACAGAGAAAAATCAATGAAACCAAAAACTGGTTCTTTGAGAAGATAAATAAAATAGATAAACCTTTAGACTGATGGATCAAGGAAAAGAAGACAGAGAATACCAGTGTCAGTAATGAATGAAAATATGTCACTACAGCTATTAAAAGGTGACTCCAGTTCTTAAGAGCAACTTTATGCCATGAAATTTGTTAACTTAGAGAAAATGACCAAGTTCCTTAAATGACCCAAAGCTTGCTCAAGAAGAAATAAATTTAATAGCTATATATCCATTAAGGACAATGAAGTTATAGTTAAATATATCACAAAGGAAACTACAGTACCAGATGGTTTTACTGATGAGTGCATCCAGAAAATTCATCCAGAAAATCAAAGTGATGGTAACTCTTTCCACTATGTTCTATAAAGCCAACATTACCCTAACACCAAAAACAAAAACATTACAATAAAACCACAGATCAACATCTTTCATGAGTATAGATGGAGAAATTCATAAGAAAACTTTAGCAATTCAAATCCAACAGCACATAAGAAAAATAATAATATAATAATAGCCCAGGTCAAAGAACAAGTCAAAAATAAATTAGAAATAATTCCTGAGTTTGTCCCAAGAATTTGAAAATGAATATAACTTTATTAATATCTGTGAAAGATGTCAAAGAATTTATACTGTGTGGATCCATTTATACGAAATTGTAGAAAATTCAAATTGCTCTATTGTGACAGAAAACAGATTAGATTTTGCCTGGGGATAGAGAGTAAAGGGAATTGGATGAGTTGGAGACAGAAGTGATTACAAAGAGGTAGGCGGGATAATGATGAATATGTTCATTACTGTGATTATGATGATGGTTCAGTGTTATATAATAATGTGAGAACTCTTCAGATTTGAAGTGTAATTTGAGTACATGCAGCTTATTTTACTTCAATTATATTGCAATAAATCTTGAAATTTTTTGCCATGAATTCTTTTCATTGCTACTCCAGCTACAGTGTTTTTTTTATATATAAATCACACACATATGAGGTCTTATTTAACCATAAGTAATCTTACCATGAAGTTTTTTAGGAGTCTGTCAAATCCATTGTGTTCCATTGGTACATGTAAATTTTAAAATATGCATATGCAGGAACCAGGTGTCGTGGAATATGCTTGTAATATCAGCACTTGGGAGGCTGAGGCAGAAGGATCATTAGTTCTAGGCAAATCTGGACTACATAGTGAGACCCTGTCTGAAAAAATAAAAAATTTAAAAAGTTTATATATCATAAGTCTAATTGTAATACTTTTTAGCAAATAGTTACTCCCCTGAGAACACATTATAAATTGCAAAAGAAAGTAACATTGTCATTTTTTATTTACAGTTAGTGACAACAAATTTCTTGAAAATTACAGCCAATCTCTTGAAAAGTGGTCTTTCTCACAAGTTGTCACTAGTCTGTTAGACACAGGAAGAATATCTGAAGCTGAATCTCTCTGCACAAAGGTATTCTTATAGAATTATACATTGCAATTCATGGATATTTTTTATCTTACCTAAAAATGACTTCCTAAAAATGGAACATGTGTTATTTAAGAAGCGTGTGGTGGTGGTGGATATGATGATTATGACAATAGCAACCAACATTTTTATTGATTACTTACTACTTACTAACAGTCAGTCACTGCAGCCATCACTTAGTATTTTGACTTTTCAACAATTCTTTGATGGGAGGTATTTATTATCATCACTTTAACAAAAAGGGTAAGTAATTTGCATAGGAGCTTATAGCTAGAAATAGATGTTGTTGTTGTTAGGTACCATCGAGTTGGGTCTGACTCATGGATAGATGTGCAAAATTTGACTGACTTTAAGGCTCAAACTTTTAATAGAACTTTTTATTTTTATTTGTTTTTGGTATCGTGGAGGTAGTGTTTTCTTTAGATTTCTGATGACTCTCTTTAGAATGCTATGTTTTCCAGTAACCATTCATGTTTTCCAAAGTACTGACCCTCAGAGAACGACTGTGGAAATTGTTGAATAGAGTACTGGCATTACTCAGTAGTCTGTTTCTACATGCCAGGATTGTAGGTTCTGTGCTTGTAGGCTCTGTGAGTAAATTCTTAGCATCTTGCCTGCCAGGGGTTCAATAAATAATTTATTGAATGAGTGAATCAGTTTCTTAAACCTTCTCAGAAATAATAGCTAAGGAAAGTTTTAAACATGGCTTTTTCTATGAATATTATATTTCATAAGTGCTCACTAGGGAGACTGTGGGCTGGGATTTAGCTCAGTTGGTAGTGCACTGCGCTGCATTCTCTGAGGTCCTGAGTTCAATTCCCCGCACCGCAAAAATGGAAGAAGGACCTGGCAATCCACTCCCAAGGCAATCCCGAAACAGTCAGCCATTGAAAACCCTATAAGGGTCAATATGAGTCGGAAACCAACTGGATGCCACCTAACAACAACAATAACAACAGGGAGACTGTGTTTGTCTTCTTAGAAATGGTTTTGAAAGAGAAGTATAAATTTCCTCAAGAAAGAAAAATAGGCTTTTTGAAGATCCCTTTGGTCCTTGAATTTTCTGAAAAGCAGAGTAATGCATTTTCTTTTTCATGTAAGAAATTCCATCTGAGATAGGTTCAGGGCAGACTTATATCATGGGGTGTTCACTAAGCAAAGTTAACAGTTGCTGCATACTCTGATGGAATAAAGAATGCTTTTATGAACCTATCCTTGTCATTTTATTGTCTCAGTCTCTTAGAAAACAATCAAGTATTTTAGAAATATATTTGACTATGATCTAATGAGGGAAAAAATATATAAGTTTGCTCTTGAGGGACAAATAAAAAAGAAATATTTTAACCAGAGGAGAAGAGTTTGAATGTTCCCAACACAGAGAAATGGTAACATTTGAGGTGATGAAAATGCTAGTTACTCTAATTTGATCATAACATATTGTATATATGTATTGAACAATAATACTATACACCACAAATAAATACAAATATTAAATGTTAATTAGGAAAATGGAAATAAGACCCTGGAGGGAAAACATATTAAACTGCTATGTTCCAGTAAAAAATGGATGACTTTGGAAAGAATTGGCATCTTGAAAATATTGAATTTTATCATTTATGAATTTGCCATATTTCCAAGTATTTGTGTGTTTACTTTCTTTCAGGAGTGTTTTGTATATGTTAGCATGTAGGACTTACACAAAAGTTTGCTAAAGTTATTGCTACATAATATTGGCTATTATAATGGTCAGTTTTTTGTTTCTTTTATATAGTTACACTATTGATTAATGTATGTTGTGTTGATCTTGCATCCTGCAAACATGCAGAGTTCAATTATTCTAGTAGCTGTTTTTGATAATTACCTTTTCTATATTCTATATTCTGTAATATATTCTATATATCATATATAGAATTATATATTCTATATTCTATATATTCTATATAGAATTATATATATTATATAGAATCTATATATTATATATAGAACCTTTCTATATTCTATATTCTATAATAAGCCTTTTCTATGTACACAATCAGGTCTGTAAATAAGAGAAAACTTTAATTCCTAAGATTAAAATGAAGAGAGGGAGAAAGAGGGAGAAGGAAGCAAGGAGAGGGAAAGAGAAACAGAGACAGAAAAGGTGAGGGGAGAGAGAGTGAAACTTTCTACACACACACATACACACACACACACACTCACACACACACATACACACACAAAAGGAAGGAGAAATATATATAGGTATGCACATTTAAGTATGTATCTATGTGTTTTAGAGTATAAGTAATAGCTTAGGGAACTGGGAAAATAAGTCATTTCTCTCACTCCTAGTGTTTGCAAAGTCTGTGCTTGGAAGAAAGACAGGTAGTGAATATCTGATAAGAGGTTAAGAAAAAAATTATACTTCTTTCCTTCTTATATAGTATAGTTTATACTAGTGGAATAGTGATAACCTTCATTTTTAATAGTATATTTTCTTAGCTATTTACATTCAGAGGTTAAATTTTTCAGGATATCACCTGAGAATACACCAAGTCAAAGGGACATATTAAATCTGAAATAAATGACTTATACACTACCTTAATAGCCTTACTTATTTGAAAGATTGTTCAAATGTAGCATTTGGTATTCTCAAGCTGTTCAGTCATTTGTTTATTTAGATTTTTTTAGTTATTTGCAGTAAGAAAAGGTTTAAATTAAGAACCCCCCCAATACATGGGGTTTTACTTTTATAATTGAGATCTTATTTGATATATTCCTATTTGGGGTTTAATTTTTAGAATTTAAAAAGCAACCCTGATCAGCCAGCCGTTATCTTGCTTTTGAGACAAGTTCAGTGTAAATCACTCCTGGAGTCACAAAAGCCACTCCCAGATGCTGTACTTGAAGAACTGCAAAAAACAGTCATGTCCAACTCAACCTCTGTTCCAGCTTGGCAAGTAAGTTCTCTCCCTTCTTACATGAGTCCAAAATTAACATACTCCATGATATTAGTGGAGATCATTTGCTCTATTTTTTTAAGTCTTTTTAACTCACCATATACCTGTCAATTTCAAGATATAAAGGGTGTTATGGCTTGAGAAGATGAGTAATTACTTAGGATCTACTCCTGTAATGCTACAGAGCTTTCTCAAGTGTTGATTATAAATTTCCTCAGTTTAAAACAGTGCTGATAATAGTTTTACGTGAGATTGTTGTAAGACAGCTAAAAATGTATTGTAATGTTTTACAGTCAGGATACAATAATGGTTTTTTAACGCTGCCTTTAGAGAGGATGTGTGTAGTTTTTCCCCAGCCACTTAACAGGTAACCTATCTACAATGACAAATACACAATGCTCACTATGTCCTTTATTCTTATTAATAGTAGAATACAAAGAAACACATAATCATTTAATTCAATTTCTTATATTTCTTTCTGTGCATAGGGTATCTAGATACTTTAGTTCTGAGATCAACTACATGTTGATGCCCTTATATTCTTTGTCAAGAGGAGAATTACCTTGTCAAACTATAATGGAAAAATTAAAGGATAAATTACATAATAAAGTGTTAAGGGATTGTGTGTGTATGTGTATATGTGTTCTCTTTTGTATTATGAAGTAATTCACATAGAATACAAATTATCACTTATTGAAGTTTTACATATGTATATACCTGTTTAACCACCATGCCTATCAAGATACAGAACATTTCCAGCAAACTAATGGCCTCTCTGATACCTTTCTCAGTTGATTCCCTCCCCTAACTCCCAAAAGAGGGAAAGTACTGTTCTGATTTATGTCACTACTGTTTTGATTTATATCACTTTTATCTAGTTTCGCCTATTTTTGAACTTTATATAAGTGCAGTATTTATTAGTACCTGGCTATTTTCACTCACCGTTATGTTTGTGAGGTTCATTTTGGTGTTTCATGCAACCATAATATTTTTTCCATCTCATTTTAGGAATATGCTATAATTTATAGCCCTTTTATTGTTGATGAACATTTGGGTTGTGCCATGTGTGGGTTATTACGAATAATACTGCTATGACTGCCTTCAGATATCTATTTTTGTGTCATGTAGGTTATGTGTATCTTTGTTTAGTAGATCTTGCTGAAGTTTTCCAATGTTTGTACCAGTTTACACTTACACCAGCAGTGTATGAGCGTTCCAATTGCTAAGACTGTTAGATTGTTGTTTTTTCCCCCATTTTGGTGGATAAGTAGGCTCTTGATGACTAAAGATGTTGGGAAACTTCTCATATGCTTATTGACCCTTTGAATATTCCCCTTTTGAAGTGTCTTTGTGTTATTTTTAATAGGCTCTTCTTTCTTAGTCATGGCATAAATGATTAATGATGAATTATTGGAATTCATTACAGTTTCTAGATAAAAGCACTTTTTTATTTAGATATTTGTATTGCACATATTTTCTCACATCTATAGCTTCCCATAGTACTCTTGTAATTTTATTTTTTGGTGAAGATTTCTTAATTTTAATGCTCTACTTTACCATTTTCAATGGTTAATGCTTTATTGAGGTGTCTCTATTTAAGAACTCTTTGCCTTCCCCAAGTTCATGAAGATTTTCTTTTAATGTTTTGTTTTAAAATTTCATTGCTTTATTTTCACATTTAGGTCTATGATTTATCCTAATTGATAAATGGATTGATTTTTTTTTTTTTTTAATGTTGCAGCAGTCAAGATTCAATTTTTTCCATGCAGGTATCTCATTTAGTACCATTCTTTGAAAAGACCATTCAATCCCCACTGAATTACAATGATGCTTCTTTCATAAATCAGCTCACAATGTGAGATTCTTTTAGAGTTCCCTATTTTTCATTGATGTATTTGTTTATTCTTGCTTATAATTTCATAGTAGTCTTGATGTGTGCCAACAAAAGATATCCAACTTTTTTTGTTCTCCTTTGAGTTTGTCTTAATCATTTTAGATCTTTTGCATTTCCATATAAATTGTTAATTTTTATACATGCATACAAAAAGCCTGCTGGGATCTTGCTTGAAATTATGTGAAATCTGTAGTATAATATGGACAAAACTGAAAAGTAATACTCTCTTGAACTTTTTTATCCATGAATGTTGTATATTCTTCACTTTAATTAAGTCCAACATTTCTTTTGGCAGTATTTTACAATTTATAACCGAGATCTTTTACATTTTTGTATTAAGTTTATTTCTAGATCTTTGGCATTTTTTGGTATTCATTTTAAGTTGTCCTTCCTCCATTTTTTTTAGTGTATAAGCTCCAAACATTTAGAAATGAAGTTCATTTTTATAAATTGACTCTCCAGCAACCTTGTCAAATTTATGTGTTCTTTGCAATGATTTTGGATTTTGTACATAGACAGTTGCTTGCAGCTGTACCACTGTGGCATCTGATCCCATCAGATCTGGGAAGCTAAGCAGGGTGGGGTCTGGTTAGTACTTGGATGGGAGACCTCCTGGGAGCACCAGGTGCTGTAGGCTTGGTAGAAGGACCCTACAACCCACTCCCAAAAAATAATCTACCGTTGAAAACCCTATGAAACGCAGAAAAGCACAACAATAGTGTTTCATCTGTTGTACACAGGGTCTCTATGAGTGGGACACCGACTTGTTGGCACATAACGACAACAACAGCATAGACAGTTATGCCCCTTATAAGTAACACAATTTTTCTTTTTCTTCCCAGTATTTATATATATATTTTTCTTGCTTTATTATGCTCTCTAGAACCTTAAATATAACTTTAAATAAAAGTGGTAATAAGTATACACTCTTGTCTTGTTCTTTCTTTAGGTAAAAAGCATTCACCATTTCATTATTAAGTATGGTATCTGCTGTAGATTTTTATAGATACTTTTATCTGATAAAGGAAATTGTCTATTCTGAATTTATTTAGAGAGATTTGTCTTTTTAATAATAAATGGATGTTGAATTTTATCAAATGCTTTTGTGTGTGTGTGTGTGTGTGTTACTGAGGGTTCAACCCAGGGCTTCTCACTTGCATGCTTTGCAAGTGCTGTACCACTGAGCTGCATCCCCAGCCCATTTTTTCACTTTTTGAGACAGGGTCTCACTAAATTATGCCTACTGCCTCTGGTCTCAAGCTTGTGATTCTCTCTCCTCTCCCTCCCCAGTTGCTGGGATTATAGGCGTGTGCTATTCCACCTGGCTCAAATGCTTTTTTGACAATTATTAGAATCATCTACTTTTTATTCTCTTAGTGGGGTAGAATACATTGATTTTCAAATGTTAAAGCAACTTTTCTTCTTAAAATAAGGTGTACTTGGTCATGGTACATTATTCTTAATGTATTTCTGATATCATTTTGCTAACATCTTGAATAGAATTTTATACTTATATGAGAAATTGGCCTGTAAATTTTCATTCTTATAGAGTGCTTGCTCTTTGTGCTCTGAGGCCCAGTACCACAAGAAATGGGAAAGGGGCCTGGCAATTCACTCCTGAAACAGCCATGGAAAACCCTATGAATAGCAGAGAAGCACTGCCATAGTGCTGAGCATAACACAGTGTCGGGTAGTGTTTTGTTCTGTTGTATATATGGTTGCTATGAGTTGGACCTGACTCTATGGCACCTAAGTTGAAATAAGGTTTTTGTTGAGTGTTGTTATCTGTGGTCTTCTTTTTTCTTTATTTTCTGAAAGAGTTTATGTAAGAGTAGCATTATTTTTTTCTTAACTGTTTCAAAGGATTCATCACTGAAATCATTTAGGCTAGGAATTTTGTTATAGAAATGTTTTTTAAAATTTTTTGTTGTGATCTGGTCGTGCTGGCACATGCCTGTAATCCCAGCGACTTGGGAGGCGGAGGCAGGAGAATCGGAAGTTCAAGACCAGAGGCAGTCTGCGTAATTTAGTGAGACCCTGTTTCAAAAAAAGTAAAAAAATGGGCTGGGGTCAGCTCAGTGGTACAGCACTTGCAAAGCATGCAAGCGTGAGGCGCTGGGCTCAACCTCCAGTACAGCATAAAAAAAAAATTGTTGTTAGATGCCATAATGTTTGCAAGATCTAGAATGATTTCCCTGTTTTTCATTATTATATTGGCAGTTTGTATTTACCTATATTTTTTCTTGGTAACTTAAGCAATTTTATTACTCTTCAGAAAAACCACTTCATATTTCGTTGATTTTCTTTATTATTATTTCTTTAGTGTTACTACTTTCTGTTATTTTCTTTCCTGTGTTTTCTTTGTGTTTAATTTGTTGCCTTTCCCTTCTAACTTCTTGAGATAGAATTTTCTATTCTAATATATGCATTCAACAAGATTTTACATATGGCTTTCATTTTCATTCATTTCAAAATGGGATTTCTTTATTTTTTAATTTGTAGCATGTTACAAAATTTCTAAGACTGGGATTTTCTAGATATTTTTATGTTACCAATTCCAAGCTTAATTACATTTACTCAGAACATACTTCGTATGATTTCAGTCCTTTGAAATTTTTTGAAGTTTGTTTTGGGACTCAACATATGGTCATATTTGGTAAATATTACATACACACATGCAAAGAATATATATTCTGTAGTTACTAGAGGTAACCTAAATAGATCATTTAAGTCAAGCTCAACAATTATTTAAATTTTGTGTATCCTTGCTGATTTTTTTTTTATTTAAAATTATTATTTTTGGAGACAGAGTCTCACTAGGTTACACAGGCTGCCAATAATACTGAACTTGTGATTTTCCTGCCTCTGCCTCCCAAGTTGCTAGTATTATAGGCGTGTGCCACTGTCCCTGGCTGATGTTTTTTTTAATCTATTTCTTTTATCATTGCTGAGATAGGTATGTTAAAACTCCTAACTGCAATTCTGGAGATTCTGGATTTGTCTACTTCTCCTTTCATTTCTGTCGGTTTATTTTTTCTTATTTATTTTGTTTATTTTGTTTTTGAAATAGGGTCTTGCTGTGTAGCCCAGGCTGGCCTCAAACTCACAATCCTTCTGCCTCAGCCTCCCAAGTGCTGGGATTACAAGCATATACCACCATGCATGTCTCTGTCAACTTTTGTTTTGTGAATTCCATATTATTAGGTATATCTAAATGTAAGTGTTTATACTGAATGAACTCTTATCATTAGTATCCTAGTATATCTCTTACTATTCCTTATCTTAAAATCAACTTTGTTGGATATTAATATAGCTGTACAAACTTTTTTTTTGATTACTATTTATATAACATACCAATATTCACATTGCAGTTTGATTTTATTTTTGATTTGCCATCCTGGGAGACTTTTAGACTTCAGACTAAGTGTGGTTAGTCAGCTGTAGCTAATAGAACATGCAATATGACTACCTGTTTCTTGGCCTATAATCTTTATTTTCAGGAACAGAACTTGATAATTAAATACAAATTTTAACTTCATTGGAATTTATTGAATTTGTTGGGAATGAGGAAGCCAGACTCTGTACTAAACTTATATCTTCCTCATCCTCCCTTTCTCTCCTTTAGTGGTTGGCACAAGTGTATCAGTCCCAAGGAATGATGGGTGCTGCAGAGATGTGTTACAGAAAAAGTCTACAAGTGGCATCTCAACAGGGCAGTTGGAGTGGGAAGCTTTCAAGTCTGTTGAAACTAGCACTGCTTGCATTAGAAGTGTGCATGGTAAGATCATATTATAATTATGCTCATGAAAACTTGATTGTTAAATCATTTTTTAAGTATGAAAGCCTGTCACATAATGTTAATCTGTGGAGTTCCTATTGTTTTGTTGTCTTCTATTGTGGCTTCTTGATAGGCTTTGAATTTTGGGGTCTTGAGGGACATAAGAATTAACATAAATCCATAGACTACAACAGAACATTATAATTAGAGAAAAAATTAAGATTGTAATTTTAAAAGTTGAATTGCAACAGAACATACCTTTTTGTTTCTTAGTGATTTAAAGTAGCCTTAATCTTTGCTACTCATCTGCAAAGGAGCTGGGGTTCAGGTCTGTTGGTAAAGTGCTGCTCTGCATGCTTTCAGGCCCTAGGTTCGATCCTCAGAACCACAATAATGGGAGAAGGACCTAACAGTCCACACCCAAAACAATCTTCAAACAATCAGCCATTGAAAACCCTATGAATAGCAGGGAAACACTGACATAGTGCTGGGCATGGCACAGTGTAGGGGAGTGTTTTCTTCTGTTGTATATAGGTTTGCTATGAGTCAGACCACACTCAATGCCACCTGAAAACAGCAATAACTCATCTGTAATGAAGATGTCAATATTTAATGTTTTAATTTTTTCTCAATTTGAGATCTTCTAAGAGGGATTTCTAGTGTCTTATGACTTGACATCCTATTTTCTAATACCAATTAATGTTTATTAATCTGAAAATCTTATGTACTGGTAGGGAAAACTCTTCAAGGTACAAGTTTACATGGCGGTGAAGGGAAGCTACAGAAGAGTATGTATGATATAATCTCATTTGAGTAGTTGTGTTTTGGGTATAGATAGTTAAGAATATTTGTCTCTAGCTATACCATATGTTTGTGTTCATGCACACTTATAAGCACACAGAAAGATACATAAGAAACATAATGGAAGTTACTTTAAATAATAGGACTGGGACTTTTAAAGGATGGTAGAGGAGAATTTTTCATTTCATAGCTTTTAAAAAGGCCTGCAGACGTAGCCCTGTGGCATCCGATCCCATCAGATCTCGGAAGCTAAGCAGGTGAGGCCTGGTTAGTACTTGGATGGGAGACTGACTAGGAACACCAGGAGCTATTGGCTTGGGAGATGGACCCAGCAACCCACTCCCAAAAATCAATCCACCATTGAAAATCCTACGAACAGCAGAGAAGCACTAATAATAGTGTTTCACCTGTTGTATGCAGGGTCACTGTGAGTCAGATACTGACTCCATGGCACCTAACAACAACAACAAGGCTTTTAATAATGTTTGAATATTTATCATATTCACGTTACTTTTCTAATTAATGATAAACTGTCATACTTTGTGTTTTCTGTAGTGAATTAGTTACTTTTGCATAGCTATGACCAAAATACCTAAGAGAACAACTTAAAAGAGGAAAGATTTGTTCTGCCTCATGTTTTCTGAGGTTCAGTACATCATGGTGGGGAAAGCATGGGAGAGCAGCTTCCCTCATAGCGGACAGGACAGAGTAGAGAACACAGGAAGGGGCCAGGGCAAGGTAGAGTACCCAACGACACGCCCCAGTAACCTACTTCCTCTACCAGGCCTCACCTCCTACTTTTCATCACCTACCAGTAGTACCATCATATTATAAATCCATCAAGGGATTAATTCATGATTAGGTCAGAGTCCTCAGGATCTAATCACTTCCAAGAAGCCCATGAGCTGGCATCAAAGCCCTTTATAGATGAGGCTTTGGGAGACATTTCATATTTAAACCATAACACACAGTTGGAAGAGACTGTCCTAGACAGGCCTTAAATAACTTTTGCTTTTGCCTTAGTAATCCATGCAAATGTGATTTATTGACTTTAGGTATTTTAACAAAGAAATATAAGAAATAGGAATTGTTTTTCACCTTTAGTGCCATTACTGTATAACCATGGGGCTGTGCTTTATTCTTCCTAACTTCCTTACTTTACCACTGCCAGGTACATATGTGGTTCCAAATGAATAGGTTTTTAATGGAAAAATAATAATGTGGCCAAACTGGAGGTGATATAAGTGGAAGGAAATAGTAGTAACAGTAATTGTTAGATGGCTCAACATTTTGTTTGTCTCGTGTTTATATTTTATAAAGGTCTTTAAGGTCTTGGAAACTGGTGAGCTATGGAAGCCATGCATAGTATCTTAATGTAGTTTTGAATATGTGAACTGGAGAAGTAGACAGTCTTTTCACCTAACTTGGTATTTGTTACTTATAAATATTATATGGATTTTTTAATGCTAGGAAATTAAATCTGACCTGGAATAAAACAACGTAGTAATAGTTATGATAATATCAAACAGAGGATTTGGTTACGTATTTTATACATTAACCTATTTAATAGTCACAGTAACCTCATTTTATAGATGAGGAAATTAGCTTGTAGTTCAGTGAAATCCATATATACCTGCCCACCACTACCACTGCCACCATAAATGTATTTTTTCTAAGAACCTGTGTTCTAGTTCTATTTACTACCTTTGAAGCTTCAGTCAATGAAACTGCTCAGACCCTTTTTCCTTTTTTATTACTAGTGGAGATAATATTTTGCCTTCTTAGGGATTATTGTGCATATCAAATGATGTAACATTTGCAAATGCCTTTATAAACCTCAGAGCACTAGCCAGATCTAATTTGTTCTTGTTAAAAGGTTTAATATTCAATAGTTATTATAAGCGGGCTGGGATTTAGCTCAGTGGGTAGAGCGCTGTGCTGCAGTCTCTGAGGTCCCGAGTTCGATTCCCAGCACCCCAAAAATGGGAGAAGGGCCTGGCAATCCACTCCCAAGGCAATCCCGAAGCACTCAGCCATTGAAAACCCTGTGAGGGTCGCTATGAGTCGGATACCGACTCGACAGCACCTAACAACAACAACAAGTTATTATAAAGGAATAAAGGTGATGTCATATTTTTGTGGTAAACAGCTGACAGTGTGAAAAGGATGGATATATTAAAATTAGACAGTTTTATGACAGACTAATGTATGTGTGATAATATATGAACAGGATATTAAACTAAAACATTAGCTAAGATATTAGATATCAAATTCCAAAGTGAGATATCAGATCAAGATACAGATTTTTGAAACAGGTAGAAGATTGATCTATAAGGAAGCCATAGAAGCATCAGAAGAGTAGAATTCAGAAAGATTTGTGAAGAAATTTCTTTGAATAAAGGTTTTACTTCCCTGCTTTCTTCCTGGTACATTTCCACAGATACATAAAGGTAAAGGTGGGCTACTGTCAGAAAGGGAAGCTGTGATGCGTGTCCTGTTGAGGGCCTATAGGCACATATCAGAAGTGTATGGACAGGACACATATTTTAGGGTCTATGGCTCTCACTCTGAGGTTTCTATATGGAGAAGAAGAGAGTTGTTAAGACTGTGGGAAGTGGCTGCCTGTTCTGGGAGAGAGTGGTCCGAGTGGGTAAATCCCAAGGCAGACAGGAATATCTGTTTATGTACAGGGAGGAGGGAGTGAAGGAGAGTTGCTGCTGATGGGATCAGAAGCACTCTCAGACTTTGTTAGGTCTAGAAATGAGTGATGCCAAGGGTGGGCCTGGGCTGTCATAGGAGTTATCTTAAACCCTGTCTGGTAAAGCTGCCTCAAGGGCTGATGGGATCTTGGCAGAAAGGAAGCCAGAAGTTTCCACATTGCTAGAGGACATGGAGAAAAGTGGACTACAATACAAAGGGTCCTTGACTTACTTTTTTACTTTAATGGTGTTAGAGCTGTGTATGTATTCAGTAAAAACTACTTCATATTTTGCCTTTTGATCTTTTTGTGGATGAGTAATGTCCAGTATAATACTCTTTTTGATTTCAGGCAACAGTTGTAAGCCATATGTCCCATTCAGCCATGTGATCATTAAAATAAACAACCAATACTTACAGTGTTGGGAGAAGGGCCTAGCAATCTACTCCCAAGGCAATCCCGAAACGGTCAGCCATTGAAAACCCTATGAGGGTCGCTATGAGTCGGATACCGACTCGACGGCACCTAACAACAACAACAACTTACAGTGTATTGTGCTGCTAAGCTATAATATTTACTAGACCAAGTATATTAAATGCATTTTTGATTTAGGATATTTTCAACTTAACAGCAGGTTTTTAGGGTTATAACTCCAGCATAAATCAAGAATCATCTGTACATTTGTCCAGAGTAGTGGAATTACAGATGAATTGGGCTGGCTTCATGGGCATGCATCTTATATGGTCACACAGGGCTGCATACTTGGTTTAATGCTCTGCAGTTGACTATTTTGAAATTCTTAATAAGTTTTGAATAAAGGGCCTTATGCTTTTATTTTGTACTGAGCCCTGAAGATTAAGTAGCTGGACCTGCAGATGAATAACTACCCATGAAGTTAGGAGTATCTGATAAAACCAATGTGAGAAAAAGAGCTTCAGGCTAGGAGAGCTTAACATCATCTTACTATGGTATCAATCAAATACAAACTTTTGAAATTTCAGTATGGGCCTGAAACTATAATTAGCAAGCAGAGGTGGGGGTGTTGGGGATGAGAAATAAGCCATCCTTTGTTCCCCATAACCACACCCTCACCTAGAGTCAAAGGGGTTGAGGAAGGGAGTGCACATATTACCTTTGCATGAAGATTGAAATGTTGAAAAGTAGAGCACAGTTTGAGACTGTGTTTGTGAATGAGTGTGAGAAAAGTGTTCTTATGAGTCTTAGAGCCTGCTATAATTTATATCCAGAGACAGACAAAAAGTCTCCTTCAAGTAATAAACTTTAAACAGATGAGGGAGACAAAAATAAAAGTACATTCTGATCACATTGTTCAGCATGCTTGTTACAAAACTTATATATACTTCTGTATATAATCATCTTTGGAGTTGGACACTGTGGCATATGTCTATAATCCCAGCCATTCGGGAGTCTGAGGCAAGAGGATCTCTTGTTCAAATTCAGAAGAAGGCTGCATAACTTAACTCTAAGAAAAAAAT